>CM033643.1:79486742-79568022 GCA_019512145.1 Engystomops pustulosus | reverse complement strand
GTTACAAACGGACCTCTGGATATTGATAATTTACTGTACTTTAGTCCTATGCTACAATAATCCGCTGTAACAGTTATCACAGGTGTCTGTAATGAAGCTTTAGTGTTAATCCTGATTCTTATGACAACCCAACATTTTTAAAATCCAATTGTCACAGAGACCAAAAAAGTTCTGGCTGGGGTTACAATGATAAAGTATAGAGTTCCGACTTGCATACAAACTCAACTTAAGAACAAACCTACAGGCCCTATCTTGTATGTAATCCGGGGACTGCCTGTATAAAAGTAAGATGGCACTAAGTTGTAAGACTTGTCTAAAATTGCACCAAGTTCTGAACAATAAATGTTTAACCCTTTGCCGAAAAAAAAATCGCCTACTATTAAATCGTGATGTGGTAAGCCGGTTTGCAGCATTTAAATGAGTTGCTTTCTTATTGACTTCCATAGGATAAATTGGATACAGAAAACTTCAGCACATATAATCTGGTGCAAGTTTGTGGCCAAGACCATAATGTGTGATTCAAACAATACATCTTAATTACAGGCACCATTGATAACTGTTAAAGCTGTTTATTGTAGCTTGGGACTAAAGTACAGTAAATATCAAAATCCAGAGGTCCGTTTGTAACTAGGGGTAGTATGTAAGTCAGGTGTTTTTAAGTAGGGGACCGCATGTATTATTCCAGACAGATATTTAAAGAGTATTGCATCAGTCACATTTAATATGTACAAAATGTGAAACATGCCAATTCGTATTTAATACATTAAATAAAATTTAAAAAGTGTTTTAAACCGCGATACTGCGGTTTAAAACACTAACAAAAATAAGCTCCGGCACCAGCTCACCCTGAGCTGGTGCTCGGTAGTTCCCTCTTATACCTGCCACTTCAAGTGGTAGGTTTCCTTTAATACACATTTTTATGTGTTGTATCATCTACAGGTAGTTACCTGCAGACAGAGGGGGAAACTATAAGAGACATGACCCCATAGCAGACTTCTGAATGGGGCCCCCTACCACTTAAAAGTACACAAATTACACTCTTATATAGACATGCATTTCTAAACCTATATACATAAAAATAGAGTTCTTTACACATTTGTGCACTCTTGCACACATATAGAGCATGTACATATCACATATAGACACACATACGTGTCAATATGCAGTCATAAAACATATATACACATCACACATTCCCTATGGCATGAAATTTATTAAGTGCAGATCTTCCCAACATTCAACAAAGTGATGGTGTCTTCATATATTTATGTATGTTTTTAAACTAGATTTTTTTTTTTTTTTTTTTAAATATATACTGTCTTTGTAGAATACGGCACCACACAGGCTGCCTTTCAGGAGAAAAATTAATTTTTCAAGACCTATGGATTTGGCAACCAAGTCTTCAGGAGCATTGCACAGATATCCTTTTAACAGGTCCGTTTGTTTTCACCCTAACAGTTGAAAATTGAAAAAAAGCCCAAATGCCCTAGGGTGCTTTAACACATAAATGGATGGTTAATCCTTCTCCTTCCTGCTACATTAACTTTTTGTTTTGGCTTTAAAAAATATATCAGACTAGTGGAACTTGTTCAAAAGTCACTGGGGCGTATTTATTAAAAGTATATAAAAGTTGTAAGACTTGACTAAAATTGCACCAAGTTCTGAACAATAAATGTTTAACCCTTTGCCGAAAAATCACCTACTATTAAATTGTGATGTGGTAAGCCGGTTTGCAGCATTTAAATGAGTTGCTTCCTTATTGGCTTCCATAGGATAAATTGGATACAGAAAACACATATAATCTGGTGCAAGTTTGTGGCCAAGACCATAATGTGTCATTCAAAAACCTTATTGCAGTATTTCAGTACAACATTTTGCCAGATGCTTATGAACTCTTCCTGACTCATAATACAGGCAGTCCCCGGGTTACATACAAGATAGATTCTGTAGGTTTGTTCTTAAGTTGAGTTTGTATGCAAGTCGGAACCGTTTACTTTATTATTGTAACCCCAGTCAAAAAATTTTTGGTCTCTGTGACAATTGGATTTTAAAACATTGGATTGTCATAAGAACAAGGATAAACAATAAATCTTAATTACAGGCACCATTGATAACTCTTAAAGCTGTTTATTGTAGCTTGGGACTAAAGTACAGTAAATATCAAAATCCAGAGGTCCGTTTGTAACTAGGGGTCATATGTAAGTCAGGTGTTTTTAAGTAGGGGACCGCCTGTATTATTCCAGACAGATATTTAAAGAGTTTTGCATCAGTCACATTTAATATGTACAAAATGTGAAACATGCCAATTCGTATTTAATACATTAATAGCTCAATATCATTTGCAAACTATACATTTGTAATTCATATTATCTTTTGATTACAATAAGTGATATACCTCATTTAAGGCGATTTTCTATTTATACCACCATTTTGCTGTCTTGCTTGTGTGAAAACAGTAAGTCTATTATATAGAAACTCATTTTAGATGTACAGTTGAATACAGCTTCTTTCAGAACCTCTTCATCTGTTACCTTAATATTTTAGTAACTATTCTCCTGCAAATACCTTTAGAAGTGGACTCAGAATGAGGCAGCAAAGAGACAATAGACAAGCCACATATTTTCTTAGGAGAGGCCTGAAGGTAATTCTGCTTTGAATATCTGAATTAAATTCCTTATTGTTGTATAGTAATGATCTCATCCCTCCTCCCTTTAGTCTTGCTCCTCTCCTCACTCCTCTTCAAACCAAACCCTTGCGCATCCTTTCTCTCCTCCTTGTTCCCACTGCAGACAGCTGTTTTTAGATTTGAAGATTCTAAATTCAAAGACCTAGATTCTTACCAACTCTGAGATATGACTGTCTGTCTGCAGGTTTTGCTTGCATTTTACCACGTTAAACTTAAAACACAGTTGTGCAAGTGGTGGTTGGATGTTACAGGCCAAACACTGTACAAGACACAAGGAGTCTTTACTTCAATATTTTACAGCACTGCGCAATCCAGCCACCACACAGATCAGTATTCAAGGACCTAGTATCGCTGTTTTTTGGGAGGGTTTTTTGCCTTAGGCTGAATTCACATGAAAATATGGGAGACTTGTATACGGCCGCACATGTGTGAGGTACAGTACCGCTCTGTACATGGGTAAAATATACAACATATCCTATCTTTCCCAGTGTACTGTGCATCTCTATGGAGAAGGGAAGGGTCACCCCTCCTCCTCTCCAGAGCGCCGGGCGTATGCCTGCCCAGTTTGTGTGAATTTGGCCTTAGAGAAAAGAATGGGAAATGCTACAGTAAATGCAAGATAAGCTTGTCCTATAACATCTCAGAATATTACTCATTTCTTCTTTGTCAGGTCCAAGCAAGAATGGAAAGTGATCAGCGTGAGAAAATTCAAGACTTGAATAGAAATCATACGTGAGTTTAATTGCTTGGTAAATTACATGTTGCTATGTGTTCCTAAGTTGTATGGGACCTGCAGGTCGATTTGGGACAATGAACCCCCAACAGGTCCTTATGAACCTGTGATTTAGTGTCCCAAATCCCCCTATATGAGCTCTGTACTGCTAACAACATAGTACATCCCTGCTTGACTGCAGATGTTGGCAAAGCATTGGCAAACAGAGCACATAAAAGGCAATTTTGGAAACTAAAACGAAAGTCCATATAAAGTTGTAGAGCTTAGTGGCTGAAATCCATCTAAGAACGGACTGGGCATCAAGGGTACCTGACTAACAATGTCTGCTGATATAGGGTTAAAAGTCCTCCCCGTATCAACTGAAATTACCTTGCAGTGGGGCACTATACCTTTAATTACATTAGTTTTTCTGATAAGCAAATTAGCTTTTCTGACTCATGTCTGCTGGGTTTGACTCTTCTCTCTCCTGCCCTGCCAGTGAACTATGCCGCCATATTTTAACTGATGGCTCTGCTTTGTGTTATCTTCATGCCATGTGATCAAAGTGACATCATCTCAGGTGCTTTAGTCACCCAACATTAGCAAACGGTACCCTTACTGTAGTGTATGTATCTGATGACATGAAATCACAGCAGCCTCCATGGAGGATGGAGAGGAATAGAGAATCCATGGATGCTGCTGTGATTTCATCTCACCAGATACGTACATGGCGTACATTTAGCAAATGTAAAGGGTACCGGACCTTTGATGACATCACCCTGGTAACATGACATAAACTGGTAAGTAGAATGTGTCCCACAGACAATTCTGTACACAGGAATTTCAAAAAGTTATGGTATGTTGAGAAAAAAGGGAATGAAGAACCGAAACTTTAACCCCTTTCCGACATTGGAAGTAGTACTATTTCACAGGCAGAAAAGACTACGTCCAGCTTCTGGAACCGGCTGAAGAACGACACCAGTGGCAGAAGCTGCGGCTGTATTATAATATCCAATATCCGCTGCTAACTCTTGCGATCGGAGATTCTTCTGATCGCGGGTGTTAACCCCTTACACGCGGCGGTGAAATAGATCGGCCCCCCCCGCGCCCCTTCCGGGGGGGGGGGGTTTGGTCTGATGCCCGGATTGCAGCCCTGGGATTGCCAGTGCCCGCACGGTGAACGCCGTGGAAGCAAAACCCGAAAGACTTGCCAAAAATGTAAATATATCATAAAATCCATTTACAAAAATTTTCCAAAAAGTCATTTTAAAAAGTTAAACCCAGTCTATCCACCAAAAATTAAAATATTAAAGTTATGTCTCCAAAAAGATGGGGATACAAAAATAAATGAGATATTCGTGATTCTTCAGTAAAATTGTAAAAACATATTCTAAAAAAACTATACAAATGAGGTATCACCGTAATCGTAGTGATCCATAGAATAAAGATAATATGTTATTTTTATGGTAAAGTGTACAACTCCCTAAAAATACAAGAAGAAAGGAAACCAGAATTTACGATTTTCTTTCCCTACATATATAAAATCTCATCAATAAGCCAATAACCAACTAAAATGAAGTATTTGTAAAGTGCATCTCATGTCGCTGAAAATAAGCCCTTGTATGTCCAAATTGCCAAAAAAATATTGTATAGCCATTATAAAGTGACAATGCATAATCTGCTCTGAATGGTGCAGCTTCCCTTCGATGCCCTGGCGTGTGCCCATACAGCAGTGGGAGATTGTTATACTCGGGAGGGATTGGCTATCAAACTTTGTGGAGCGTTTTGGTATTTTATCCACTGTGTACATTTTTTTGAAAAACGCATTCATTTAGCCAAAATTTCAAAATTGCACACAATTTTTTTTTAGCCCCTGTAAACAATTAAAGGTTTAACAAACTTCATAAAAGTTGTTTTGCGTACATTGAGGGGCGTAGTTTCTATAATGGGGTAATTTATGGGGTTTTACTTTTTATTTAGGCCTCTTAAAGTGACTTGAAATCTGAGCAGGATTGTGTTTTTTATGAAAATGTGAAAAATTGCACCTAAAGTTCAAAGACCCATAACATGAGAGGATGCAATAAAAAACCATGTCAACATAAAGCAGCTTTTTTTTTTTTCTGTTATGACTATGTATGGAAAAAGTAGAACATTTTGAATATCGAAAAAAATGAGAATTTTTCCAAATTTTTACCAAATCTTTTTTTTTTCCTAAATAAACGCAAAACATACCACAATTTTTCAACTAACATGAAGTACAAAGTGTCATAAGAAAACAATTACAAAATCGATATAACCACTTATAGTGACACAAGGCAGATTTGAAAAAAAATGGGCTTCAGCGTTAAGGGGTTAAAAGCCCAGAGATTCAAGGGGTTAAGCACTCATTACTTGGTTTGGTAATAAGTGTTTGTCTTCCTCTGCTGTAGAAGAATTGTGATTGCAATACAATGAAGGGAAAATTAATTTACTTCTCGACAATCTTTCTTTCCAGATGGAGGACCTCCATGAACAGAAGTGGTCTTCTAACTGTTTCATTTGGTAATCCCTCTGCTGCACCTAGGTAAGCGTTTTATGATTCATTCACATTTGAAGTGTTTATTTTTTTTCCTTATTGATCCTGTTGTTCTATAGTTTTCTGTAATACTGTTTTATTGTGTCTTACTTTATCTTCAATAGCAATATCGAAACAATGTTGTCAAGACCCCCTTTGCCCTTTTTACTGAAAAAGGAAGGTGCAGAAACAAAGGTTCCCAAGGGGGTTCAACTTGACTTTGACATAAACAGCGTTGCTAAACAGGTAACTATTAATCGCCTAGAGCTTCATAGCATTGGGGCAGGTTTCCATTATTTTCCATTTAAGGACTCTGGATTCTGGAACCAAGTCTTCAGTGGCATTGCACAGATATCCTTTTAAACAGGTCAGTTTTGTTTCACCCTAACAGGTGAAAATTGAAAAAAGTCCCAAATGCCTAGGGTGCTTTAACACATAAATGGATGGTTAATCCTTCTCCTTCAGCTACATTAAATTGTTGGGCTTTAAAAAATATATCAGACTAGTGGAACTTGTTCAAAAGTCACTGGGGCGTATTTATTAAAAGTATATAAAAGTTGTAAGACTTGACTAAAATTGCACCAAGTTTGAACAATAAATGTTGAACCCTTTGCCGAAAAATCACCCTACTATTAAATGTGATGTGGTAAGCCGGTTTGCACGCATTTAAATGAGTTGTTCCTTATTGGCTTCCATAGGATAAATGGTACAGAAAACACATATAATCTGGTGCATTGTGGCCAAGACCATAATGTGTCATTCAAAACCTTATGCGAGTATTTCAGTACAACATTTTGCCGATGCTTAGAACTCTTCTGACTCAAATACAGGCATAGCCCCGGGTTACATACAAGATGATTCTGTAGGTTTGTTCTTAAGTTGAGTTTGTATGCAGTCGGAACCGTTACTTTATTATTGTAACCCCAGTCAAAAAATTTTGGTCTCTGTGACAATGGATTTTAAAACATTGGATGTCAAAAAAAGGAATAAACAATAAATCTTAATACAGGCACCATGAAACTCTTAAAGCTGTTATTGTAGCTTGGGACTAAAGTACAGTAAATATCAAAATCCAGAGGTCCGTTTGTAACTAGGGGGTTATGTAAGTCAGTGTTTTTAAGTAGGGGACCGCATGTATTATTCCAGCAGATATTTAAAGAGTTTTGCATCAGTCACATTTAATATGTACAAAATGTGAAACATTGCCAATTCGTATTTAATACATTAATAGCTCAATATCATTGCAAACTATACATTGTAATTCATATTATCTTTTGCTTACAATAAGGGATATACCTCATTTTAAGGCGATTTTCTATTTATACCACCATTTTGTGTTTGCTTGTGTGAAACAGTAAGTCTATTATAGAAAACATTTTAGATGTTACAGTTGAATATACAGCTTCTTTCAGAACCTCTTCATCGTTACTAATATTTTAGTAGTAACTATTCTCCTGCAATACCTTTAGAAGTGGACTCAGAATGAGGCAGCAAAAGCAAGAGACAATAGACAAGCACATATTTCTTAGGAGAGGCCTCTGAAGGTAATTGCTGCTTTGAATATCTTAATTAAATTCATTATTGTGTATAGTAATGATAGCATCCTCCTCCCTTTAGTTTGCTCCTCTCCTCACTCCTCTTCAAACCAAACCCTGCGCATCCTTTTCTCCTCCTTGTTCCCACTGCAGACAGCTGTTTTTAGATTTGAAAGATTCTAAATTCAAAGACTAGATTTTACCAACTACTGAGATATGACGTCTGTCTGAGGTTTTGCTTGCATTTTACCACGTTTAAACTTAAAACACAGTTGTGCAAGTGGTGGTTGGATGTTACAGGCCAAACACTGTACAAGACACAGGAGTCTTTACTTCAATATTTTACAGCACTGTGTGAAATCCACACTACACCAGATCAGTATTCAAGGACAAGTATCGCAGTTTTTTGTGAGGGGTTTTTGCCTTAGGCTGAATTCACATTGAAAATATGGGAGACTTGTATACGGCCGCACATGTGTGAGGTACTGTATACCGCTCGTACACGGTTTAAAATATCAAACAATCCTACTTCCCAGTGTACTGTGCATCTTATGGAGAAGGGAAGGTCACCCCTCCTCTCTCCAGAGCGCCGGGCGTATTGCCTGCCCAGTTTGTGATCGGGATTGGGCTTTGGAGGAAAAGAATGGGAAATGCTACAGTAAATGCAAGTTAAGCTTGTCCTATAACATCTCAGAATATTACTCATTTCTCTTTGTCCGTCAGGTCCAAGCAAGAATGGAAGTGATCAGCGTGAGAAAATTCAAGACTTGAATAGAAATCACACGTGAGTTTAATTTGCTTGGTAAATTACATGTTGCTATGTGTTCCTAAGTTGTATGGAACCTGCAGGTCGATTGGGACAATAAACCCCAAACAGGTCCTTATGAAACCTGTGATTTAGTGTCCCAAATCCCCCTAATGAGCTCTGTACTGCTCCCAGCCATGAGTACATCCCTGCTTGACTGTAGATTATGCCAGTGAGCACATAAAAAGGCAATTTGGAAACTAAAACGAAGTCCATATAAGTTTGTAGAGCTTAGTGGCTTGAAATCCATCTAAGAACGGACTGGGCATCAAGGTACCTGGACTAACAATGTTCTGCTGATAAAGGGTTAAAAAGTCCTCCCCATATCAACTAAAATTACCTTGCATTGGGGGCACTATACCTTAATAACATTAGTTTTTCTGATAAGCAAATTAGCTTTTCTGACTCATTGTCTGCTGGGTTTGACTCTTCTCTCTCTGCCTGCCAGTGAACTATGCCGCCATATTTAACTGATGGCTCTGCTTTGTGTTTATCTTCATGCCATGATCACAAGTGGACATCATCTCAGGTGCTTTAGCCTCCCAACCTTAACAAACGGTACCCTTACTGTAGTGTGTATGATCTGATGACATGAAATCACAGCAGCCTCCATGGAGGATGGAGAGTAGAGAATCCATGGATGTGCTGTGATTTCATCTCACCAGATACGTACATGGCGTACATTTAGCAAATGTAAAGGGTACCGGACCTTTGATGACATCACCCTGGTAACATGACATGAACTGGTGAATAGTGATAAGGCATAGGAAGGAATAGATGAGAGGGGCCGGCCAAGCAGGAGACACCCAACTGATTCCAGTTATTATAATACAAAATTTATTTATAGGGATGTGAAGGAAACCATTTTTAGCCAAAAGAAGGTCTCAATTATTTATACAGCTAGAGGCACGTTCCTAAACCCCCCCCCCCCCCAAACGAATCAGCAAGTTAGGGCCTAACCCCTTTACTGCCATTAACACATTAAACTTTATAAATTTTCATTTGGATATTTTTTTCTTTTCCACAAGGCACAGAATATTAAATGGTGCCACTATTAAGTAGAATGTGTCCCACAGACAACTCTGTACACAGGAATTTCAAAAAGTTATGGTTTGTTGAGAAAAAGGGAATGAATGAAGAACGGAAACTTTAACCCTTTCCGACATTGGAAGTAGTACTATTTCACAGCAGAAAAAGACTAAGTCCAGCTTTGGAAACGGCTGAAGAACGCACCAGTGGCAGAAGCTGCGGGTGTCAGCTGTATTATAATATCCAATATGCGCTGCTAACACTTGCGATCAGAGATTCTTC
Organism: Engystomops pustulosus; assembly: GCA_019512145.1. NCBI lineage: Eukaryota > Metazoa > Chordata > Amphibia > Anura > Leptodactylidae > Engystomops > Engystomops pustulosus. Next base: position 79,558,419 of record CM033643.1, on the reverse strand, counting down.
TGATCGCGGACGTTAACCCCTTACATGCCGCGGTCAACTAGATCGGACCCCCTCCCCCTCGCGGCGCTTACCGGGGGAGTTGATGCCCGGATTGCAGCCCGGGATTGCCAGTGCCCGCAACGGGTGAAACAGCCGTGGATGAAAACCCAAAAAACTTGCCAAAAATGTAAAAATATTTCATAAAAACATAAAAATCCATTACAAAAAATGTTCCAAAAAGTCATTTTAAAAAGTAATTAAAACCAGCTCTATCAACAACAAAAAAAATATTAAAGTTATGTCTCTAAAAAAGATGGGGATACAAAAATAAATGAGATATGTGATTCTTCAGTAAAATTGTAAAAACATATTTTAAAAAACTATACAATGAGGTTATCACCGTAATCGAAGGGATCCATAGAATAAAGATCATATGTTATTTTTATGGTAAAGTGAAACAATCCCTAAAAAACAAGAAGAAAGGAAACCAGGAATTTACGATTTTTTTCTTTCCCTAACATATAAAAATCTCATCATAAGCTAATAAACCAACTAAAATGAAGTATTTGTAAAGTGCCTCTCATGTCGCTGAAAATAAGCCCTTATATGTCCAAATTGCCAAAAAAATAAAGATGTATAAGCAATAAAAAGTGACAATGCATAATTGCTTGAAGGCGCAGCTTCCCTTCGATGCCCTGGCGTGTGCCCATACAGCAGTTCACCACCATATGGGGGATATGTTATACTCGGGAGAGATTGGCTATCAAACTTTGTGGAGCGTTTTGGTATTTATCCACTGTGTACATTTTTTGAAAAGGCATATCTTAGCCAAAATTTTCAAATTGCACCACAATTTTTATTTTTTTTATCCCCTGTAAACAATTAAAGGTTTAGCAAACTTCATAAGTTTTGCGTACATGAGGGGTGTAGTTTCTATAATGGGGTAATTTATGGGTTTTACTTTTATTTAGGCCTCTAAGTGACTTGAAATCTGAGCGAGGATTTAGTTTTTTATGAAAATGTGAAAATTGCACCTAAAGTTCAAAGACCATAACATCTTACAAAAATAGAGGAGCAATAAAAACCATGTCAACATAAAGCAGCTAGCTATCAGTAAATGTTAGTTATCAAGTCTTTGCTTGTTGGTTGTAATAAGTGTTGGTTGTGTCTCCTTGCTGTAGAAGAATGTGTTTGTTCAATACAATGAAGGGAGAATTAATTGACTTCTGACAATCTTTCTTTCCAGATGGGGCACTCCATGAACAGAAGTGGTCTTCTAACTGTCTTATTTGGTAATCCCTCTGCTGCACCTAGGTAAGCGTTTTATGATTCATTCACATTGTAAGTGTTATTTTTTCCTTATTGATCCTGTTGTTCTATAGTTTTTCTGTAATACTGTTTTATGTGTTTGTCTTACTTTATGCTCAATAGCAATATCGAACAATGTTGTCAAGACCCCCTTTGCCCTTTTACTGAAAAGGAAGGTGCAGAAACAAAGGTTCCCAAGGGGGTTCAACTTGACTTTGACATAAACAGCGTGCTAAACAGGTAACTATTAATCGCCTAGACCTAGAGCAGGGGTCAGGAACCTTTTTGGCTGAGAGAGCCATAAGCGCCACATATTTTAAAGTATAATTCTCGCGAGAGCCGTACAATGGGCTCTTTACTGGGGGCCGCCCGCCGCATTTTGTCGGGGATCACCCCACCCCCGCATAGAACATATAATACACAGCCACCCGCCGCAGCAGAACATTATACATACACACGCCACACCCCCGCAGAAACATATGATACAAACGCCCATCACTCCACGCCAGAAAATTATTAATACACACGCCACCCCCCGCAGAACATTATAAGTAATGCCAACCCGTAAACTATTAGCCAACCACCCGCCGCAGAACATGTCCCTATATAATACACACGCCACCCCCCGCAGAACATTATTATACACACGCCACCCGCCGCAGAACATTATTATACACACGCCACCCGCCGCAGAACATCCCAATACACATTTGTTAAAGTGTCTGCGCCAGTTTTATGTGGCGGCTGCTCTGTGTCCCACAAGACTGCTAGACTGTTGTTACTGCTAAGCCGGACCATGCGCCACATTTATTACTGACGTGCACCACAATTTTGTCTTAGGTCCTAGCTATTTTGTATCTCAGCTGCTGCAGAACCTCACATTAATGTAGAAATGCAGTGGTGGGGGAAGATATGAGGGGATGATGCAGAGGGGTCTGTAAGGGACACTTAGGAGCTTCATAGCTGCTCCTGCACACAGGACACTAAGGGGTTAGTGCAGAGTGTGAGGAGACACTGGGGGGAGGGAGCACTTATCTGTGGCTGACTGCTGACTCCTTCTCCTCAGGTGCGGGATGTCTCCTCAGTATGCAGCTCTCTGGTCTCCTCTGTCTGAATCTCCTGCGCTGCTACATCCAGCGCTGGGATTGGCTGCAGGCAGACAGTCTCCTCCCCTCCCTCTCTCACACATGGAGGAGACTGCTGCAGGGAGGGAGAGAGAGGCGCCGCCCCTGAATTAACCCTGCGGACCCTGCGCTGCTCTGCCGATTACATCCAGGGCCATTACTACAGCCAGGGGCACAACAGGAGCCAGATAAGGGCCCCTGGTCTTGACAGTCAGCGTAGCAGATGCCACGGCTGTAGTAATGCCCCTGGATAGGAGCCCTGGCTGCAAGCCAGATGCGGCCATCAAAATAGCCACATCTGGCTCGCGAGCCATAGGTTCCCGACCCCTGGCCTAGAGCTTCATAGCATTGGGGCAGGTTTCCATTATTTTCCATTTGGGAGGGGAAGTTAAATCAAATAAATGACTTCCATGCTATTGTTTTCCATTTGGAAAAATTACGTAAGCAATGTAAGCAAAGGGGAAGATTTATCAAGTTTCTTATAGCAAAACTGTTCTTGTTGCTCTTGTTGCTCATTGGAGCACAGTTTTCCTTTTACCACAACAGTTCCAGAAATTAAGGCTAATTGAGCAGAATTGTTCTAGATGCTAATGGCAATCACTCAGATCTCTGCTTTAATTTTATGAAAGCTGAGCTTTGATTGGTTTCCAAGAGCAACAAGAACAGTTCTTCCCTCATTGTTGATCAATGAGGCCCAAGAGTACATAGTAATGATAAATTGTAGTAAAAAAGGGGGCCAGAACTTGGCCGTGGTATGTGGCCAAAATAAACGTTGGACCCATGTCCTTTAAAGGGCTTATAAACGACCATCGTTTCCATTGCCCCATGTGTGTGCTGATGGCCTAAGCAGCAAATTATAGAGTAGGTCCTGTTCCTTCCAATTTTGGTGGCTTGGACAATTTTATTTTTTTTTTTTTTCCCTACAGTCATCGCATGTGAGCAGTACTTGCATACTTATAACATATGGACCGCAGACATCGGGCCATGGGTCTGTTTGTAGCCAGAGAACAGGACAATTTCATGTGCTTTACACTTTTTTTTTTATTTTAATTTTTTTTTTTTTCCACTTCACTTTTAATGTCAATTAAATATGCTTTTGTAGTACAGATCTTCTTTAATATTGTTTTACTTGTCAGCATCCTGAGGATTAAGTTTTGCTTTATCTTCTTTCCTTAGACTGGAATTACACTGAATGAGCGCTTCAAGATTCTGAAGGAACAAAGGCTGTCTCAGAGTCTGAATAAAGGAAGCAGATTTGTTACTGTGGGATAAGAACTGTTGCTTGCCGAAGGCTGTACTCTTTACGTTCCTTTTTGTTTTTTTACCTGACTGTAATCGCTGAGACCAAGAAATCTCCAAGACTATGGTTCATCATACTTTGTTTTTTCTTTTCTAAGAGCTCAAAAGTGGAGAACGTTTTGTATTGTTTGTACTGTGAAATATGGATAAAAGAATTTATAAGCCTGGAAAAGTGAAATCTTACATGGAATTCCTTATTCCTTTCTTTTACATCTTGGTTTCAGTTGAAGTACTGTTATAAATACAGATTCAGTCTACATTTATTTTACCTGGAGGAGATGGTTTCTGTGTAGTTACACAGACTGTTTTATTTCCTGCACTGTTCTTTCTTGTACAGTTTTATGTATGGTACAACCTGTATACAGTAAATGACAAACTGAAGGTTTACCTTATTCCTCAAATACTGTGGGTTGTTCCACCTCTGATAGCTGTTCAGTCTGCAGCGCCGTACACGTCTAATGGTATCATCTTGAACATTTGATTTATAAAAGTGTACAAGCTATTATTTCAGAGGTGATGTGTTAATGCCATTGTTTGATGAGAGGCAACAATCTGCTTGTTGACAGACATTTGGTAAGAATTTTGACAGGAAGTGCACTGTGAAGTGTTGCTCAGTAGCGTATTAGTAACCATTCAATAACAAGGTTCAGGTTTTGGTGAGATTTCTCCAAGCATATAGACTGTAAACCTTGTTTGTCTTGGTTAATTACACTTTTGCTACAGTTAAATTAAGTTGGTAAAAATAATATAAATCCTACCTTTTTTCATAATAAACAGTTTTGTTCTGAAATTTGTATCTTTAATGGTTTTCAACTCGATATACCAGATGCTGAGCTGATGCCGGCTCAGCTCGACATCAGAGTTGAGCCAGCGTTGGGGAAACCCTAACAGCCGACATCCCAGTGTAACACCTGTGGTCAAAGTGGGCTCCTGCTCCTGACACATTGATGCTGAGACCTGGGTGTATTTACCTGTCACCTAGCAGATTCTACTACCAATGATACACAGACTTTAGTCATGGTGTATAATTACTACACAAAGTATGCAACAGGGTCTGTTTCACCTTTTGGAAACTGACCAAACCAATTATTGGCATACTTTCATCTTTAGACTTTAAATCTTCTTAACTGCACCCAAATTACTGCATTTGCATAATTTTTATAGCCTTTTATTCTTGCAAACAAGGGCATAAAAAGCTTAAAGAAGATTGGATCCTGCCAAGGGGGCACACACCAGTATGTCGGTGTTCTTGCTTTACATTTGTTGATCCTGTCGTTGATGTTCTTTAAAGGGAAACTGTCACCAGGGACCTCATTTTCACTAAAGACAGGTTGCAGAAGCCCATCACACCTGTTGTGCAAATATGTCTCTCTGCCTTTTATAAGTATTTGCTTTACAGTATAATTGTATTGCCTTACACCTTGACAAAATCCTCAATGTAGTCACAGGGGTTGGGCTTTGGTTTGGATGCATTTAAAAAAACATGGGACCTGTCTGTGTTACTCACTCCTCAGTTTTAGGCCCCCTCTATGTGGTCCTTTACAGCCCCTCCACTCCTTTAAGAAAATGTAAAATTAATGATCCCAATATATACTTGGAGAACCTGCAAATTTAACCCGCAGAACTAAATATGTTTTCATAAACTGCAATTAGAAGGCATTGCCCCTTTTCTTACATTATCACTCAAACTATCAGGTCCTAAATCTGTATGCAAATTACCTGTGATGAGTGCAATGATACATTATCATATTCAGCAGTATTATTCATGAATAAGTGCTTGACTGACAGCCTGTATAAGGATGTGACGCTCCTGGTGCTGGCTGCCACGCCTCTGGCAGCCTGTGTATGAGATATTCCTATACACATGACTGATAGCCTGTATAATGATGACATACTCCTGGTGCTAGCTCCTCTGTGCTTCCTGGTTCTGCCTGCCATTTCCACTGTAGCCTGTGTGTGTATGAGATAGTCCTATATACGACTGACAGCCTGTATAATAATGTGATACTCCTGGTGCTGGCTCCTCTATGTGCTTCCTGGTTATGGCTGCCACGCCCCTGTGTGTGTGTATGAGATACTCCTATACACATGATGGGACACTCCTGATGCTATCACCTCTGTGTTTCCTGGATCTGGCTGCCACGTCCCCTGCATCTTGTGTGTATGTATTAGATTCTCCTATACACATGACTGACAGCCTGTTTAATGTGACACTGGCTACCTATGTGGTCTTCCTGGTGCTGGCTGCCATGCACCCTGCAGCCTGTGCCTATGAGATACTCCTATACACAAGGCTGACAACCTGTATAATAACACTCCTCGCGCCGGCTCCTCCATGTGCTTCCTGGATCTAGCAGCCACGCCCCCTGTAGCCTGTGTCTGTATGAGATACTCCTATACATATGACTGAAAGCCTGTATAATGGTGTGACACTCTTTATGCTGGCTCCGCTGTGTACGTCCTAGTTCTGTGGCCACTTGTGTAGCTGATATCTGTGTTTCTCACATATGTATAGAAGAAGAGAGCATGTCAGGTACTTGCGCTTCTGATATCTGTGTTTCTCACAGGCAGCATATAAAGGTGAAACACTAGCATTGCTTTACTATACAATACAAAAAGACACAAGTAGGATAGGGGAAAGGTAACATGGGTGACTGTTATGGCTTGGGGTCCTTGGGGTCCTAGACCACAGCGGTCGATGACAAAAGCAGACACCTAGGACCGGAATCTACGTGGCACCCGGTCTTCAGTAGAGCCCGCCGCAAAGCAGGATGGTCTTGCTGCGGCGTGGTGCCGCTAGGACGTTCCACAGGTGCGATTTGCCCGTGGTGGCAGTCAAGGTCGAGGTTCAAACTTACAGTCCAGACTCGAGGTTGAGGACAGGCAGATAGTCAAGGCTGGTGGCAACGGTGAAGAATCAAATTCAGGTACAAGGTCACAACAGGAGATCAAAGCAGAATGGGAACAGGAATCGCAGAGAAAGCTTTTTCTATAGCACTTCTCTGGAGGTGGAAAAACATGGCTGCAGTCTTCCAAAAACAGCGCCTCACCTGACCATGGGTAGTGTGTGGTATTGCAACTAAGCTCCATTCATTTCTATGCAACTGAGCTGCAGTACTGGCAGTAACCATGGTCAGGTGTGGTGCTGTTTTTGGAAGACTGCAGCCATGTTTTTCCACCTCCTGAGAACCCCTTTAAAAATCCGGCGGGAGTTGATGGGAGCAGTCCGCCTTTATAGAAAACTCGGAAGTGGCCAGCGCCAGTAAGCGGTGTGCTGGCCCTTTAAATCTTCGAGAGCAGGCGCGTGCTCGCCATGGGAGCGAGTATGCGCGCGCCGACCGGATGAGGAAGCAGGAGCGTGGAGATGTAAGTGAGGGCCGGGGATCGTTCCGCCATGGAGAGGGGCATGGGTATGCCTGTGATGCGAGACGTGAATCGCAGGGACACCCGTGACAGTGGCATCACTTTCTCTCTCTCTGTGCCCAGCCTTGTGTGCATAATAGTAGAATAATCAATGTATGAATTAACTAGATAAAGGCTGGGATGGAATCCTTGTGAGCTGCTCTGATAGTAGGGATGGAAATAGTTACAGAGACCTGATGACAGGCGTCCTTTTAAATAAAGAAGGGTTGAGGACTATGGTGTGACCAAAAACCAGGAGGTAGCAAAAAGTAATATTGTAGCAGATATGTATAATAATTGTTGGAAGCACCATTATTACAATATAAATATCTGCATAACAGCCAAAAATCTGATATACATAGACATGTAACCTATAAAAATCTACGGCTGTCTATAGCTATGAGGCTGCTGTAAATTGATTGACTAATTGATGTTACTAGACCTCAGACAAGACAAGATGACAGCCCCCATAACGGCCCCCATAAGCAACTCAATGGCCTTTTAATCAGGAAGCTCTGGATGAAGGGATAACAATCTGATCAGTGCGGGTCTGACTGCTGGGACCCCCAAAGTTCATAAAAACTGGGGTCGTTCTCACTAATTTAATGCAGTAGCAGGTCCCTACTGTCAAACCCCCGGAGGAGAGGTAGGAGAAAGTAGCAAGACATGGAGTTGCCAATTGCCGCAATCAGTTGTGCAAAAAATCCCCTACAGTGGAGTGGGTTGCATGGTACCTCTATCCCGGCTTTGTGGGGTCCTTTGTACATTAATGATGTTAAATTGAAAATGAAAAAAAATGTGTACTATAAATTACAAAAAAGCGCCTTTTTCCACTTTTAACCCCAAATAAAACTAAAAATTAAAAATGGCCCTTAAATGAAACCTACTGTTTCATTTCATACATTATGAAGCAAACATACCTTGAGTGTTTTTGCTGAAAAAACAATTATAACATTCAGGACCTTGGGAAAGCTGGGTTGCCTCCGTAAACACATTACACATGGAGCTTTTCATTAGACATGGAGGTTAGTTAAGCATGACTAATCAACTGGAGCTGGATCACTCACACACTGCAGCTGAGGGATGGTGCAGCAATTGATTATTCTGCCTTTAGGCACAACTCAGGGATTACACCCCAAGTATTGCAGTGAATGACTAACATGCTAGAATGTGCTAGGAGAAGCCCTGAACCAGCCATAGAAGTGACAGAGCTTCATTATCATAATTGTTTTATCAGTAAAACCACTCAGCACAGGGATTAACCAAGATATGATTCTGCTTCAGTGTAGCTACAGCATTCTCAAGGTACGTTTGCTTAATAATGCATCAAATCAAATGGTAGGTTGCCTTTAAACCACCAGTGCCTTCATCACTAGAGCTTTTTCAGGCCATGTCACTAAGGGCTATTATTACACTAACTGTGTAATAATGTTTATGGATGTTTAGGAAACCCTTGAGGGTGTGTTTACATGTGACTGTAACGCATGCATTTTCAAAGGCAATTCATGCAATTCATGCATTTTCAACAATTCGTTTATATGGATTTTGTAAATGCATTGTTTACAGCTTTGTAATTAGGCAAATCTCCTCTTTTCAGCTGTTCTGATGCTTTTGAAAACACATGCGTTACTGCCACGTGTGAACACACCATTAAAAACCCTTGTTCATGTATGCTAGCACAGGTGAGCAGTTTGGCTGATTAGAGAAGCTATAAAACTGACCTTCATCTTAGCTGGTTGAGAATCTGGAGCATCACATTTTTTTGTTCTATGAAGTTGGCATCAGAATATGAAGAGATTTTTTTGGACAAAAAGTTTTTAAAATCTATTAAAATATTATAAACCTATACATAAATTTCTGTGATCGTACCATACAAAAGAATAAGGGGGAGGTGTAATTTAGACTGAAAAGTGTAAAAATAAAGCCCACAAGAAAATGGCTTTTTTCAATTTCAACACATTAGGAATTTTCTCCTGTTTCCTAGTACACAACATGGAATTACATGGAACTACCTTTAGGAAGTACAATTTGTTACGCAGAAAACAAGCCCTAATACAGCTCTAAAAGATACAATTAAATTAAGTTTTTTTGAAAACGCATCTGTTTTTGACCCGTTTTAATTAAGATAATTGGTAAAACCGATTTAAAAAACGGGTGAGTTTTCAAAAAACACATGCGTTTTAAAAACGCATGTTTTTAAGCGCATGCATTTTTTTTACCGGACTGCTTAAAAACGGCCCAAAAACGAGTGCAATACGCCACGTGTGCCGCCGGCCTTAGAGGTCTTGGACACATAGCTAACCAATAATTCCACCTCATCTGCTTTAACCCTTCATGTACATATGACTTTCCCTCTTTTTTTTTCCTTTTCTATTCTTTTCTTTGTTGTGTCCCTTTCTTGGGACCCTTACAAGTGTTTGCATGTAAGTTATATTTATATCCTACCCTTTGTTAGAACATTCAGTACACTTAAAGTTTTGATGTCTACTTTGGAATGCAGAAGGCGCTATAATTTTTATTCTGAGTGTGACTATGGGACTGAAACTCTACAAAACAAAGGCACATGTCTACAGTATAACACAATGCTTATTTATTCCTTTCAGGAAACATGGTAACCTGGTTGCTATGTTACATTATGACTATAAATTATGTAAGGGTCCAACATGCTATGGTATCCATGTTCTCATGCAAATAGAAGTCATCAAACATTTACTTGTGTTGCTGAGGTATGCTAAACAATTGTCTGTTATATCATTTTCACATTGCTTGCATACACTACATCAGTTATACATTCATTATCAAATGTCAGTTTTGGCCTAAATCAATGTATTTTCCAAAAAAAGTTAAAAATTTCTAAATTACAGGTCCATTTTGTTTTAACCCATGTGAAACACTTAAAGGTTTAATAGACTTAATTGAAGTTGTTTTACATACGTTGAGGGGTGTAGTTTATATAGTGGATTAATTTATGGGGTTTTACTATTATTTAGGCTTTTCAAAAGCACTTGACAGCCGAGTTGTCCCTCAAAATGTGAATTGTGTCGATTTTCATTTAAATTTTAAAAATCGCACCTAAAGTTCTAAGCCTCATAACATCCTAGAAAAAGGAGAGGATGCATAAAATATCATTCTAAGATAAAGCAGACATTCCGGAAATGTTAGTTAAACTTTAAAAATGAAGGTTTTTTTCCGAAATGTTGCCAAATTTTCATTGTTTTACAGAATGAAACGCAAAACTTATCACTTAAATGTTACCAATATCATGAAGCACAACATGTATCGAGAAAACAATCTCAAAATCCCCTGGATATGTTAAATCATTCGGAAGCTATAACCAATTATCTTGAGACATTTCAGATTAGAAAAATCGAGTCTGGTCATTGAGCTGAAAACAAGCATCGGTGATAAGGAGTTAAAAGCCAGATTTGGAAACAAATAATAATAACAATCTTTATTTATATAGTGCCAAAAATTCTGCAGGGCTTTACAAATCATAGGGGACATATACAAATATAATATTACACACATATGTACAGACATATGGAACAAAAGGAGTGAGGGCCCTGCTCCAAGAGCCTAGAGTCTATGAGAAAGAGGGGCTTGACACAAGAGGAATAAAAGCTTGTATAATGGTCTAGCCATTCTAGGGAAAGGGAACAGCATAAAATAATTTTTGCTAATATAAAAATTCTGCTGCTTGAACCAGCCATCAGCCCACATCTTATATATGTTTCCATGGTAAAAGTGACTGCAGAGAAGCCTGGAGCCTGTTATATATCTGGTGTTTTCCAGATAACTGACAGGAAGAGGACATAGGATTGATTACAAAAGGGAGAGTTAAAATAAAAAGATTTGGATACAGAAAGAATTCCTAAACTTTAAACATCCCAAGGAGCACTGTGCAAGCCATCATATTGAAATGGAAGGAGTATCAGACCACTGCAAAGAGGCCGATGATCACTCTAGATCAGTGATGGCGAACCTATGGCACGGGTGCCATAGGTGGCACTCAGAGCCCTCTCTGTGGGTACCCATCACCACAGGGGCCACGGAGGAAGCGCAAAGAGGCTCCATTGTGAGCATAAGGTAACGAGTGGGGCATATGGCACATCACCAAAGAGGACAAAAGGTATCTTCATGGATTCCCAGACAGCCAAGGACTTGCCACGCTTAGTGCTATCTTAAGGGTTTGGCAAGAAGTTGAAAAACTTGGCTGCTTTCTTCCAAACACAGCTCCACACCTGACCATGGTCTGTGTCGGTATTGCAACTCTGCTGGATAGAGATGAATAGAGCAGAGTCCCAATAACGGTACGAACCATAGTCAGGTGTGGTGCTGTTTTTGGAAGAAATCAGTCAAGTTATTCAACCTCTGGACAACCCCTTTAAAGCAACAGCACTGTCTAAGACTACGGAGGAATTTGAAGGGGTGGGCAGATCTGCATTATCATTGTCGTTCCGGCTCCAGAGATGACAATTCTTAGTGTTCTCATTGTTTCTACTGTACTGATGTCCTCAGGATACTGACCTGATAGAAAGCAATGACAGAGAAGGGAGCAATAAGTTTACTGCTTTAATTGCCATGTTGGCACTTTGCGATAAATAAGTGGGTTTTGGTTGTAGTCTGGGCACTCGGTCTATAAAAAATTCGCCATCACTGCTCTATATGTACTGCAGAGATCCACAGCTGAGGTGTAAGAATCTGTCCATAGGACAACAATCAGTTGTACACTGCAGATTTCTGGCATGTATATGACAGTGGTGGCGAACCTGTGGCACGGGTGCCAGAGGTGGCACTCAGAGCCCTTTCTATGGGCACTCAGGCCATCACCCCAGGACAAAGTTCACCAAACACTGAATCTTTCTGCAGTCCCAGGCAAATTAAGAGATGCTGCTCTCAGTTCTTTTCGACAATTCGTTGGCTGTTTGGAGCTGCGGGAAATGTGAGAAGGTTTTGACAGAACTGCATTATCTTTGGAGGTCATCATGCTGGACCCGACCATTCTTCCTTTACAGAGAGACCCTGGAAAGAATCTACAATGATAATCTGAATTTGCCCTCCTTCTTTTAATTGGTGGCCTCAGACCGCCAATACAATTGAAAGATGTGAAAGAACTGGTAGCAATAAGTTACCGCTTAAAGGAAACCTACCACTTGAAGTGGCAGGTTTCAGATGGAAATACCGGGCACCAGCTCAGGGTGAGCTGGTGCCGGAGCTTATTTTTGTTAGTGTTTTAAACCGCGGTATCGCGGTTTAAAACACTTTTTAAACTTTATAGCCGGCGCATATTCAAGTTCTACTCACATATATAGATAAAAATGTGCATTTTTATCTATATATGTGAGTAGAACTTGAATAAAAAGTTTTAAAAATGTGAAACTGTCTACACTATGTCTGGATATGTCTCTCATATAAAGTGAGTGGAGGAGACTAGGACAGGAGTGAAAACATTTGCGGTTTCTGGTCTGAACGGTGACTTATCTCTGAAAGTGATCCCTTGTGTTTGGCACATAAATAAGGAGGAATCGTGCATGGATCGTCATTTGGGTTTTGAGCTCCGGTCATAAGAAGAATTATTATTCTACTGGATTACCTAATAGTGGATGTTTGCTGGATCCATCTAGGACCGTTGTGGATAGCTCATAGGAGAGAAGGTGCACGCAATACTACTGGTATATGATATATGAGTGTGAACGTGTAGCTGTTAAGCGCAGCACTACCCGAGCCTAATTAGCTACAAAATAGTGGGCCTCCACTTACCTAACCATGGGCAACAGAAGGGGGCCAACTATCAGGCAATCCAGGAGCCAGGCGAGACCAACGCACCGCCAGGATACAGCACGGCTGTAAAATCCCCGATGAAGGACAGGAGGGCTCTCAGAGGAATTCAGAGTGGGGTATTAACATGAGCTGCCCCAGCCCAACAGAGGTACAGGCTGCTATGCCTACATTTGCCTCCAGAAGCCTCATGTCCACAGCCATGAGCGGTATATGGGTGGACAACATCAGGAGCCCTCGAATCCCTCCCTCTCACCCCAACACCAGGCCCCATGTTTACTGAAGGGGAAATGAGAGTCTCCCTCCCTGAAATGGACCTGGCTGCCCCAGGCCCTCAGCCTTCCCTGCCCCCCCGTCACCCTCATCACAGCCAGATGAAAAGCAAGATGAAAAGCTCTGAAAGCTTAGGATAGGCAGTGACATACCAGAACGGCCTGCCCCGAGTGTCCCCCCAGAGATCTCTCCCATAGTCCCTGTTTCTGGCTCCAGCTACACAGCAGCACTATAACCCAATGTCCAAGCCCCCAGGGTTTTCGCTTCAACATTCAAACATTCAGCCCCTGCATCACAGCTCTCTCCACCACTACATGATCAGATGTGGCTCTGTATTCAGCAAATGCCCAAAAAATTGGACTTCAGGGAGCTTAAGAGACGTAGAAGAGACGTGCAGACAAGAAATAGCTGCAGTACGCAAGGATGTACAGCAGGTGGTGCAAAGAGTGGATGTGCTAGAAGATGATCATAATGCAGCCTGTGCTGTAGTGTCGACTCTTCAACACTAGATGGTGAAGCAGGCCTCAACTATCAGTGACTTAATGTGGCATATAGAAGACGTTGATAACAGACGCCGTCAGCACACCGTATTAGGGTACAGATCATCCCTAAACAGCAGGGTGAGGAGGACGTCCAGGGTTACCTACAGCGGGTATTTAACATAATCCTGGATCAGCCACCTGAGACCCTGCTTAAAATAGACAGGACCCACAGAGCTCTATACCAATGGCCCCCAATGGGACATCATCTGCCACATTACTGATGTGGAGATTAAGGAATAAATTATTAAACAATCCCGACAATTTAAATCAGTGTCCTTCTTGGGCTCTTGCCTGCAACTTTACCAAGATCTTTCATGGATCATGCTTCAACAACACAGAGCTCAAAGGCCACTATTGGACTTACTATGAAAATAGGGGATTCCGTATCGCTGGGGGTTTCCCTTCAGTCTAACAGACAGAAAATATGGCTGTTCCGCAACTTTACGATTCCCGTGAAGAACTCCTTACTAGTAATGTGACGTTCGCGAACAAGCTGGCACAAAGAGCCTGTTCTTGTTCGCGAACGACGGTAGCCGGCTCCCCTCAGCGAGTCTCAGTGAAGTGGCATCCGGTGACTGACTGACCTGCGGGTCCCTATTATGTATTTAATAGGGAGCCGTTCAGCAGCTAGAAGAGCCAGCTCTTCTCAGTGAGCGGATCCTAATGAGCCAGCTCACTAAGAAGAGCCGGAATTCCCATCACTACTCCTTACCTTCTGTGACAAATTCAAGCTGAACCCTCCTGATGTGCCGGACTCGCCTGAGCAGCCGCCCACTACAAAACTGCCTCCCACATGGTAGCCTGTCTGCGCTTCCAAGAAACGTCAGAGAACGCCATACTTGGAACGCAGATTACCGTTACCGTTACTCTACTGGCTTCAATATGCTTTCTGGACATGGCACAGGTTACAGTAGCTATGTAATGATCTGTACTTGAGATATTCTTTAAAATTTAGTTAATGTTGGCCCCTACCAAAATCCCCTGCCACTTAAAGAGGACCTTTCACTACCTCACTTTTATGGAGATTAGCACATCATTCTGTAGGGGTTGCTACATAGATTCACGGGCACTTAGAATTTTCCTTCTAGTCCCCACGGTTGCAGAGTTATTAGTTCCGAGATCTGACCATTATAATCTGTGTTTGGTCAGAGAGGAGGAGTTGGGACTGGAGCTGGGGGCGTGTGTTATGCTAATCTTCTCTCATACTGTCAGTAGTGAGCTGTAATTTCTCTATGTGCATCTAAAGACTATGTTCATACACATTCTAATATTCTCTAATAACCCTTGCATCTCTCTTTAGGTTTATCTCCAATTCCTGCACACGCACAGTGGAAACAGCATTCGTCCGGGCTGCCCTGGGAGGCCCTGTGGCCAAATTTCTGTCTGCTGTACAATTTACCTATAGAGCTAACGGACAGTGATTGATAATGGTTGAACTATTTTCCGCAAAATGTTAAAGGCCTTAACTCTGATGCTAAAAGACGCCTTATACTAAATGACTATTGGAGACGAGAGAGAGAAAGTTACATTTGCTGCACCCACAGGTGCGTCATAATATCAACTCCGGGTACCCTGCACATTACATGCTTAGTCCCTGGTAGGGGCAAAACATTGTTGTTCCTTCTACTCAACAAACTACCTGATGGGAGACTGGAGCAGGAAGAGGAGCCGAGGGCAGTAATCACCGGACGTCTCTAATAAATCACAAGTTCGTATAGGACCCCCATTCTTCTTATGCGTAAGTGTTTTGGCAGTCTGCCCCCCGCGCAGTGATCAACATGTTAACTCCTATCCTGTGTATGGGTCAAATGCTGGTGAGTTAAAGGGGTTGTCCGTTCACTACAATTTTTCCCATATGCACAGGGTAGGGAATAGCTTGCAGACAGATAGGGGTCCTAGTAGAGAGACCCACTTTGTATCACAAGAACAGGGTTTCCATTTTGCCCCCAAATAAATAGAAGATGGGGGCTCATGCACTTTCCTCTCGATATATCTCAACGGCACTTACGGAGGATAGGGCCTAACTTTAGCTTTAACCCCTTAACGCTCTGCGCCGTAGCTTTACAGCGCAGAGGTGCAGGGAATGTATGAAGAGGGCTCACGGGCTGAGTCCTCTCCATACAAGAGCGGGGGTTGTTGCATATTGCAGCAAACTCCCACCGCTAATAACCGCGGTTGGTGCTTGCACCGATCGCGGTTATTAACCTTTCCATCGTGTGGGCGTCGCCATCTTTATTCCGATCATCGCTCCCCCGAACGTCATTGGGGGGCAGCGATCGGTTGCCATGGTAGCCTCGGGTCTTTGTTTGACCCGAGGCTACATTGCTTCTGCAGATTCGTTACAATGAGCCAGTGGCCTGCAAAAATTCCATATATTGCAATACAGAAGTATTGCAGTATATGGTAGGAACGATCTGACCATCTAGGGTTAATGTACCCTAGATGGTCTAAGACAGTGGTGGCGAACCTATGGCACGGGTGCCAGAGGTGGCACTCAGAGCCCTTTCTGTGGGCACTCAGGCCATCAGGACAGAGTTCACCAAATAGGACCAAATCCACTAAATCTTTCTGCAGTCGCAGGCAACTTAAAAGAAGCTGCTCTCAGCGCTATTTTAAAGCGACACTTCATTGCCAGTTTGGATCTGCGGGAAAAGTAAGAAGGTGTTTCAGAACTGCATTATCTTTGGAGGTCATCCTGTTAGACCCACCATTCTTCCTGTACAGAGAGACCCTGGAGAGAAGCTATTTGCCATCTTTCTTCCAACTGTATTAGTGGCATTAGGCGGCCGATGAAAGATGTGGAAGAACACGTTGCAATAAGTTACTGCTTAAAATGCAATGTTGGCACTTCAGAGTAAAAAAGTGGATTTTGGTTGTAGCTTGGGCACTCGGTCTATAAAAGGTTCACCATCACTGGTTTTGCAAAAAATGACACCTCACTCCAAAGTATGAAAAAGTTATTAGCGTCAGAATATGGTACAAAATGTTTTTCTTTTTTGTACACATTCGTTTAATTTTTGAAAATGTATTAAAATGCAATAAAACCTGTATAAATTTGGTATCACCGCGATCGTACTGAACCAAAGAATAAAGCCGAGGTGTTGTTTGGAGCGCACAGTCAAAGTCGTAAAAACTGAGCCCACAAGAACGTTTTTTTTCAATTTTTCCACTTTTGGAATTTTTTTCCAGCTTCGCAGTACACGGCATGTTAAAATAAATAACATTACGGGAAAGTGAAATTTGTTACGCACAAAATAAGCCATCACACAGGTCTGTACACATAAAAATGAAAAAGTTATGGATTTTTGAAGGTGGAGAGCGAGAAATGAGCGAACAAACCCTGCGTCCTTAAGGGGTTAAGGAAAGTATATAACTGTTTGTAGATAAGCTGTATAAATTAAACATATACACCATATATAAGGTTTGCAGCAAACATCCTCCGTGACTCACTGTAATCGTTGTTGCTAGCTTGTGATATTCCGATGTCCCTGAAGCAACGATAATATCCTTTGCAAAGGTCTTTTCAGAGGTTTTTTTCAGGATGCAAAAATAAATAAGTAAATAAAATAAATGGACTAAATTGTATTGCGTATTGTTTTTTGGATCGTGAAATTGGCCAACTTCCGAGACGCCGGAATATCACGCAGGATGAACTAGCCACAATGGGTACAGTGAGTCACAGCGGATGTTCGCTGCACACCTTGTATGCTATCCAATCTATACACTTTTATTTACTTTCCATAACTATCGGTCTTAACCATTATGCTTATTCCGCTATTATGCCTTCAGAACATTTATATACAAGTGTTTATAAGTGTTCTGACATGTGTTACTTTAAATGGTTATAACTTTTGAGCACTTATCAGAATTTTTTTTTGTCACATGTTTTACTTCATTTTAGTGATACATTTTGGCTGATAATTTTTGCGCTCATTTATAAAAATAATTAAAAATGTGCTATTTTTTAAGTCATCTCATTTTCAGGCAGATAGCGTTACCACCTAAATAAGTTGCAGAATAACATTTCCCATATGCTTGCTTTACATTTTCAAAATTTTTGAAATGTCTGGATAATTTATTATGATGTTGCACGGCTTCCAAATTCAACATCGGTTTTCCGTATTTTCAAGGAGATTTCAGAATTTACTTGTTTGGAAATTTGAAAAATATAAAAATAGAAACCCCCTATATATCAACCCATTTCCAAATCTTGCACCCCTCAAACTATCAGAAACAGCTTTTGGGAAGATTGTTGAGATCTTCATAGTAATAAAATCATAATGTAGGTGAAATTTAGAATGGTCAGGGGCTATATACCGCAGGTGGGGGTATGGCTATATACTACAGGGGGGCCTGGCTATATACTTCAGGGAGAGCTGGCTATATACTTCATGGGGGGTGGGCTATATACTACAGGGGGTGGGGGCTGGCTATATACTACAGGGGGGCTGGCTATATACTTCAGGTGGGGCTGGCTATATACTATATGGGGGGTGGCTATATACTATTCGGCCCTAATTTTTCCGGATTCATCAGCAGCATTACATACTGTGGACCACCAACTCCTCCTCAGGATGCTTCACTCCATTGCTCTAAAGGACACTGCACTTTCTTGGTTTTCTTCCTATCTCTCTGACCGCACTCAGTGTCTCCTTTTCTGGATCTTTCTCTTCTCATCTTCCTCTTACTGTCGGGGTTCCTCCGGGCTCAGTCCTAGGTCCTCTTCTCTTCTACCTCTATACTGCCCCCATCGGACAAACCATCAGTTGATTTGGTTTCCAGTATCAACTTTATGCTTCAGCTATATACATCTGCATGTAACATCACCCGTGCCTTAATCCAGAACACTAGTGACTGTCTCTCTGCCGTCTCTAACATCATGTCGTCTCTTTTCTTGAAACGTAATATTTCTAAGAGTGAACTTCTTGTCTTTCCACCATCTACTAAACGACCTAACAGCAGGCCCGCTGTCTTGAGGTTGTCCTGGACTCCGATCTCTCCTTTGCCCCGCATATTCTCTTGCTCGCTCTTGCCGCATGCATCTCAGAAACATATCCAGAATCCGGCAATTCTGACAAATGAAGCTACTAAAATGCTAACTGTTGCTCTGATTCACTACTGTAACTCCCTTCTAATCGCTCTTCCACTCACTAAACTCTCTCCTCTACAATCTATTCTTAATGCAGCAGCCAGGCTTGTCTTTCAGACCATAGGGTACATGGATGCCTTCATTTTGTGCCAGTCACTAGTTAAATGTCTCATTCCGAATTCAGTTTAAAATAATAACCTCATACACAAAGCTCTGGATAATGCTGCACCTCCCTTCCTCTCTTCTCTCATCTCAGCTCTTCGATCTGCCAGTGATATTAGACTAATCTCTACCTTAATTCAAACCTCTCATGCACATCTCCAGGACTTCTCCAGAGCTGCAGTAATTCTCTGGAATGCCCTTCCCCAGACTAATACCCACCCCCTAAGCTTTTGCGAGTAGGACCCCATCTCCTATAGTTTCATATGACTGTTTGTACTCATTAATGTATTATTATATTTGTATATGTCCCCTATGATTTGTAAAGTGCTTTGAAATTTGATGGCTCTATATCAATAAAGATTATTATGATTATTACTACAGGGGGGGCCTGGCTATATACTGTCTGACTATACACTACAGGGGGGCTGGCTGGCTAAATGCTACAGAATGGCAGACTGGCTATATACTACAGGGGGGCAGGCTGGCTATATACCACACCAGGGGGCAGGCTGGCTATATACTATGGGAGACTGGCTACATACCACACGGGGGCTGGCTATATACTACGGGGGGGAAGGATGGCTACATACTACAGGGGGCTGGCTATATACTACAGGGGGGCTGGCTATATACTATGGGGGCTGACTATATACTGCTAGGGGCTGGCTATATACACTACAGGGGGGAAGGCTGACTATATACACTACAGGGGGGCTGGCTTCATATATACTACAGGGGGCAGGCTGGCCATATGCTACGGGGGGGGGGGGGCAGACTGACTATAAACTACAGAGCAGGCTGGCTATATACTACGGGGGGCAGACTGGCTATATGCTACAGGAGGGGGAAGGCTTGCTATATACTGGGGGGCAGGGGACATGCCATCTACATATTATGGGGCTGGCTAGAAATATATATGCATGGGCTACCTACATACTATGGGCAGGCTGGCTATATACTTTGGGGCTGGCTGGCTATATACTATGGGGGGAAATGGCTATATATTTCAGGGGGCTGGCTATATACTCTGGGGGGCTTTGATATATATTACGGGGGGAAGCCTAGCTATATACTACAGGGGACTGGCTATATACTGCTAGGTGCTGGCTATATACTACAGGGGGGCAGACTGGCTATCTACACTATGGGGGGGGCAGGCTGGCTATATACACTACAAGGGGGCTGGCTACCTATAATACAGGGGGGCAGGCTGGCTATATGCTACAGGGGGAAAGGTTGGCTATATACTACAGAGGAGGCTGGCTATATACTACAGGGGGATGACTATATGCTACGGGGGGAGGCTGGTTATATACTACTGGGGGTTGGCTGGAAATATGTATGCTGGCTATATACAGAGGGCCTGGGCTACCTATTTACTACAGAGGGGCAGGCTGGCTATATACTATGGGGCTGGCTGGCTATATATTAAACAGATGGGGCAGGCTGGCTATATACTACTGGGGGCTGGCTGGCTATATACTGGGGGGCAGGGGACTTGCTGGTTATATACTATGGGCTGGCTGGATATATATTGGCTGGATATATACTGAGGAAAACGGAAGGCAGGCTGAATACTATGGGTCTGGCTATATACTACAGTGGGGCAGACTGGCTATATACTATGGGGCAGGCTGGCTACATGGGGGGGCAGGCTGGCTATATACTACAGGAAAGGGGAAGGCTAGCTATATACTGGGGGCAGGAGACTATATATACTATGGGGCAGGCTGGCTATATATTACTGGGCGATGGCTAGGGGGGCAGGCTGGCTAAATACTACATGGGGGAATGCTGGCTATATACTACTGGGAGGCTGGCTGGCTATATACTGGGGTGCAGGGTCTGGCTGACTATATACTATGGGGCTGGCTGGATATATATTGGTTGGCTATATACTAAGGGCATGGGCAACCTATAAACTGGGGAAGTGTGCTGGGGCTACCGGATTAATGAGGGGGAAATTATATAGTACTATATATCATAGTATATTGATGGGTTGCAGTGTATTATCTGTATATGCGGGGAGCACTTAGCTGTTATCTAGGGAACATTGTATTGACTATGATTCTTTTTTTAGGAACGTAGTGTGGAGATTTTATCCAGAGGCCACAGTCAACCGGGTTGCAAATTCTGCAGTGATAAGTGTCATGGCCTGGAGAAGTTTCCATGACCCCCCTTTCTCTACCTGATGGAGAAGGATTGGCAACTATAAGGAGATTACAGGAAGAAGAGGGGGATGGACAAGACCACCACAGATATAGAAGGAGACAGCAGCAGGCTAGCAGTAAGTGAAGTCTCTGCCCGAGTGCAGCCCAAATGTGCAGTACATGTATTGCTGTTATGTATTGATGTATGTAGTATATCATTTTTTGGTCTATATTTATAAGTGCAGGATATTATTATGTGCTGTTTATTAATTGCTGGTAAATATTTATGTGCGCGGCCTAGTATTTGGTATGTATGTTTTTGGTATATTCAGTGCTGGAATATATTTATATGTTTATGTGTACATTCTTTGCAGTTTATATTTTTGGTGTAAGCATCGCTGGTATTTTCCTTGGGGGGGGGGGGGTCATATTTTTCTATTTAACGCTATATTCATGGCTGGGAGGCCTTATTGTAGATGTTTCCATAGCAGATGGTCACTTATATTTCTTTCTTATTATTTTTAATGGTGGGGGGGCATTTCATTTTTCACTTTAGGATTGGCTCTAATTTGGCCACATTGGGGGGGGGGGTGTCTGGATTGTTTGATTGCTTGTTCATTGTAATTCCCTGCAATACTAATGTATTGCAGGGTATTAGCACTGTCAGCCTATGCTGATGCATAGGCTGACACTCTGCCTGCAAGGTCCTGTATGTAACAGGACCTTACAGGCACTTACTATGGACAGCACTGAGGTCTTGGCTCAGACCTTGGGGTTGCCACAGCAACAATCGGTACCTCCCAAAAGCGCTGTGGGAGTCGCTGATCGAGCAGGTTGATATCCCTGCAGCCATTTAAATATCCCTGCTGCCCTGACTGCGGCATTTAAAGTGTTAACACCCAACAATCAAAGCTCGCTCCGACCGCAAGTGATACTTGGGGATGTCATCGTTAGATTACTGTTGACACCCCGCAATTCCCGCTGCCGATGCGGCTACGGTTCAGAACCAAACCAGCATCGGCTCAGAGTCAAACTAGTGCAGTGCTGAGCATTAAGCCCGGGAGCCTACACCGAACTAGTATGGCGTGGAGTGCTAAGGTGTTAACTCAAATGTTTTTATTGTACACGTACATAAAACAATGTACATATAATCTTAGTTAGTGTTAATATCCTTTTATTTATCCATCTCATGACTGTACTCTGTCTCATCTCTCTTTTTATATGTGTCAGATATTAGTAAAATCTTTAGAAGCTAAATAAAAGCGTAGCTATATCCAGTATCATGATAATCTAAGCACATTGTTAGCAAACAGCATCTCATAGTACAAAATAATCATATTGGGGCACATTTACTAAGGGCCGTGCGCCAGGTTTCTGTTGGACTTTGCACATTCTTTCTAGAGCAAACTGCTTGCACAGGTATTTAAGAAGTGTTCGCGACCCTTTTTTTTTTCTATCCATTTTTATTAATTTTTATAACAAATTCATCTTAATTTTTTTGTAATTTTTTTGCGGACAAATGTAACAATGCTAACGCTGGAGTGGGGTCGATCGGACACGACCCTTTTGTGGCACCACTGCACTAGTCATCTTTGGACACAAATTAGGGGGCGTTCCAGTGCTCAGTCAGATTGTGTCGCAAGAAAAAACACTTACATGCACCAGGAAGAAGGTGAATTCCGTAGGACCTGAGCGGGGAAGCGACACATGCAGGATATTGGGCGTATGATCTTAGTGAATTGCGGCAGAGTGCATTATTGTTGGGGAACTTAGTTGGACAGGTAAGTAAATGAGCCCCAATGCGTCTGCTTAGAGAGCCCCCGTCTACACTGGAATTTTACAATGACCATCACTGAGTGATAGGAGCTAAAAAAAAAATGATCTTTATTGTCTAAACATCACTAGGGGATTACAATTTTAGAACTTTCGTTCATGAGCAAAGCCCTTTAAATGGCACCAAAAGGAAATACAATTTATCAAAAAAAGAAACTTTTAAAATGTAGGGTGTAAAATTAATACTAAAAATCTAAAATTAGCTTTGTAAGGAATTATTTTTTCCTTCACTGAATCTTTATGCCTGTAAAATAAGTGAAGAACTTTTATTCTATAGAAACATCTTTAATTCTGCATTCCGCATTATTTTGTGTTGTATAGAAGTCTAAACTCGCTCCATAAATCGGAGACTGCCCACCACGCATGCGCTGCGAACACATCCGGTCCGCAAGTGCGCTTGCGCCTTAGACAGACTATGACTAGTATGCAGCGCATGCGCGTTGCGTCCAGTCCCTGCCCCTGGCTCGCGCTTTCCGTCAGCTTGGCTGCGCAGGCTCACTGACGAGTCGGTGTGATGGCGGCCGTGGTGTTGGCCGAAGGCTCGGCGGTGCCCGCTTACACTGGCATACTTCATAACGGACACGGAGTGCCCACTACGTCCGGGACTGGGGTGGGCCCTGCAGCTTGGAACCGTTCACTAGAAAGGGCCCTCGAGGAAGCTGCGGTGACCGGCTCTCTGAATCTGAGCGGCAGGAAATTGAGAGAGTTTCCGCGGAGCGCCGCGCGCCCGGACCTAAGTGACACAACACAAGCTGGTGAGAGGAGCGAGCAGTGCCCAGGAAGCTGAGGGTGTGGACGGGCCGGGGGCGGGTGACAGGACAGGACGGGGCTGGGGGCAGTGCTGACGCCCTGGTGCTGTGCAGTGACAGCAGGTGTCTCCCAGGTGCTGGGGCACCTTGTATCCTCAGCCTTGTGATGCCCATTACATTGCCGCTATATACTTGTTGGACAGTGTCTTACAGCCATGTCTGTATATACTGCTAAAGTTGATGGCTTTAATTGATGTCCTTTGAATTGTTTGACATGTCTTGATGTCACCCAGAATGACAGAGCGGCTGCATTGCTACTACTTTAAAGGGGTTGGCCAAGTTTAAGGACATCTACCACCGCCAAGTCTGTATGCGATTACCAGACTCAATTACCACCTATGGAACCTGGAACCCCTCAGACTGATTTGCATACAGTCCTTCCTCCTGGTGGTAGATGCCCTTTAATATATCTCCTTAACTATGGCCTGGGGCAGGCTTACAAATCTTTATTAATTTTCATTACCAATTCTTCAGTGTTGTCCCAATCCTCTTCTTTCTTCTTTATCTTCCTGATTGTTTTCCCCATCTCTCTAGGACTGGAAGAATGAGTTATTAAAGGGGTATTCCCAATTCTGCAAATTCAATGTTATTGTTTGTATTATGGAAAGTTATGCAATTTTCCAATATACTTTGTTATCAATTCCTCATTGTTTTCTGGATCTCTGCTTGCTGTCATTCTATAGAAAGCTTCTGTGTTTACGTCCAGTGGACAGAAATCTGACCATGGTCACACAGGTGCACAGCTCATTAGTATCATTGAGAGTAATCAGAGTTGTGTGTCCTGTGTGACCATGGTCAGATTTCTGTCCACTGGAAGTAAACACAGAAGCTTTCTATAGAATGACAGCACGCAGATATCCAGAAAACCGTGAGGAATTGATACAGAAAGTATATTGGAAAAGTGTCTAAGTTTCCATTATAAAAACATTAACTGAAATGGGAATACCCCTTTAATAATCTATTGCTCATTATTTGTAAGTTTAAGCCAAAGGTGGCCAGCCCCTTTAATGTCACATTGTGATGTGGGAATCGGTGAAATAAAGAGACCCGACCAAGAACAGTCAAAACAAACCAATCCAACATTATTCACCCTCCTTCTGATTGTAACCACAGTGTCCCTCACTTGTCAGCCAGTCAAGGCACCTTTTTTATAATCTCATAACATGATAGAATTATTCCTTCCTTAGTTTCAGAGTGTTTATGGGTTGAGTTATTCTCTGGAAATAAACATTGGTTCATTGATTAAAACAGACTGCAGATGGTTTCTTAAAAGAAATCTACCATCAAAATGCATCATGATCAACCAGGGGCACTTACTCATAGATCCAGGCACTGTGACTGTGGAAATTCTTATATTTGTTATCCATGGCCTCCTTTCTTCCAAAAGAAACTGTTAAAATGATGCTAATGATCCTGAGGGGCTACCCTAGCCCATCAGTGATCTGGCTTTAAAGACTGTTACACTGTCTCAACCTGCGCCCTCAGCACTTGTGCAGTGAATACTTCCTGATCCTCAGACTCATTAGCATAATTTTAACAGCAGTAGCTTCAGTTTCACGTGCGAGCGACAATGGCAGCTCGCCAGTTTCAACTTGGCAGTGTGCAAATAGTGAAGGATCACAGAGGCTACTGGGGCGTGGAGTAGCCTTCCTCCTGTTCCCCAGAGAGGCCACAGTAGCCTCTTCAGAAAAATTGCAGATTAGCTAAACTGTAGATTAGTTAGAAAGTATTATAGTGTTAGGGAAATAGATTAGTGCTTAGGATATTCATGAGAACCTACCATCAAATATACCTTAATAGGTAGGTTTCCTTTAAATATTACACAGTTTAAGATGCTTATATGCCTTTGCATTTGTTCAGCTGACAGCTTTTTCTCTTAACTCCACCATATAACATGCACTCTCGGTTCTTCCAAGTATGCATGTGTTTTCAGTGGGGACGGGAGAGAAAACCATAGTCGGAAACCAATGGGAGTGGATTATCTCTCAGTGGAGGAGAGGATCCTCTCATGTTAAGACAGGAGAGTTAGTCTGTACCACTAAAACCAACTAAATTTTTATTTGTTTATAAGGACATCTTTAGGACAAAGTGGAGATCAATATATGTCTGAGCGATACTGCAGCAAAGTTTACATATGGGTTGTCGGGGAGATTTATCATAAGTCACATTCATTCCAAAGCTACTGATAAAAATTTGAGCTAATTTTTCTGCACAGTGATGTTGATGTGGTACATGGTGTGCTTGTACTGTGGTTTCTTTAGAATACTTTCAGTAGTTCAGTAGTAAAAGGAGCATTGTTACCTAATTAAACTTAATGGAAAGCTACCACAGTGGATGTACCAAATAAGATAGAACCGCTGGTAGGTTCATGCTAAAAGCAACCAAATAAGTATAAAAATGATAAAAAGCTATTTTTAGTATTATGTAAGTTAGCGGCAGAGTCAAGGGGGTTTCAGTGTGAACCTACCAGCAGATCCACCTTATAAGGTAGGTCCATGGTGATGGGTTTCCTTTAAAATGGGATTTATAATAACAACAATATTTGCTAGAATTGATGTGGTGATGAGCTTCAAGCATCTCATGGGCTTGAATAACACATGGTCCTGACAGCAGCATTGGTACCATTTATATCTATTGAGTGTATTTGTAGAGAAACCTTGCAGTGGCTTGTTGTAACTTCCTGGAGTTTATGGGCAGATTACCTTTTATTAGATCAGCAGAGACCACTCATAGCTATATTTGCTGTAAATCTTCATATTTTGCATTTGCATTCATCAGTTTGAACCTATTATTTAACTACTGTAATGTAAAAAATGTAAACTGAAAAATATATTGACCGATTCACACGATTCTTCATGTGTGAATTGGCCAACTGGTGTACAGATGTGCAGCTGTTGTCTGATATCCGCTCAGTGTGCCAGCGAACCTCTGGAAGTAGAACCTGGCTGTGCTCCAGGAGAGATTGCACTTTGTTTTGGCATGTGAGTGTATGAAGGAAAGAAGAAATAGTGTTCTGCATAATGACATCCTTCCACCTGCTTGCCAGGCGTTGCTTATTCACAAAGACATGCTTCCTCTTTGTCATAGAAATGTACCGCGTTATATGCCTTCACTTCCTTTTCCAGACAAAGAGCACTATGTGGTGCTATGCTGTAGATTGTACAATATCAGGTAAGCCCATGTCTTGTAAGCTACTACATTAGAAAACACTGATCCTTAAGCATGTGTTACTAAAACAATCATTTCTTACTGGAGATGCAGCTTTGACTCTCAATAAAGGGGCTATTTAAATTATAAGATATTAGGTTATTGGTCTTTAGACTTTTTTCATCTGTTCGACATCATGTAGAAGGGCAATATCCCTGAGCTTTTGTTCTTCTTTTTATTTTTTTGGTATTGTTATTGTAAATCCTTTCTTCACAAGTAATAAATGGGTAGGAGCATTAAGAAAGTTGCAGTTCTATTTATTTTCTTTGATGGAGCTTAAGGAGACTCTTAGAACAGTTAATGGATATTGTTTGCCTCCCGTCTGTAAAAAATGATTAAAGGAAAGCACAAAAAAATCCCCAGTCCATGTGTCCTGTCCATGACATTGATGTGCGGGTGTGGCCATTAGGAAAAGGGCCATAGGTGTAAGCCCAAGGTTACTTCCACATTAGCATCTGTAAGCCACAACTAGCATGGGAAGCAACACACACAAAAAGTATCATGGAAAGATTTA
Source organism: Engystomops pustulosus (assembly GCA_019512145.1). Lineage (NCBI taxonomy): Eukaryota > Metazoa > Chordata > Amphibia > Anura > Leptodactylidae > Engystomops > Engystomops pustulosus. The sequence continues at coordinate 79,530,950 of CM033643.1, read as the reverse complement.
CAGCCCATCTGTGTCTTGCCTCTAAATGCTGATACAATTTATTAGAGTGCTGGTGGCCCAAAAAATGTGGTATTCTCACATCTGTCCAGTATTTCGGTTTTGCACAAACCTTGAAAACCCAAAACATTGCTATTGTCCACTTTACAACTACCATAGCAGTGTATTGGTGGATCTGTGCTGCTTACCCTGCTCTAAATACACACCATTGGGAACCCAGCTTTAGGTTTCCAATAATCACCGCAGGAATTTGACACCCAAGGCTCTTAACAAGGATCTCATCAATAAGAAATGTGTGAAAATCTAATGGATGAGGTACTGGGGTAAGGGGACACCAAATGCAAACACTTTTTTGCATACAGATAACACATGAAAATTTATTCCACTAGTGACCAAGATTCTGTGTGTTATATGGTTGACCAAGAAGAGTCTTTCATATCCAGAATTACTTGAATAATTTTTATTACCGTATATACTCGTCAGTATGACGTCAGCAGCGGCGCGTCATACTAAGCGCCTGCGGCACGCGAGAGAACAATGCCGGCGCCCAGCATGATCTTACACAAGAGGAGCTTGGAAGCCAGAAGACCAGCGGTGATGACATCGGGGGAGCAGCGCTGTACATCGGGGCCACCAGAGGGTGAGTATACAAGTTTATTATTATTATTATTTTTTTTTTTTATTCTGGGCAGGCTGTGTACTACTGGGGGCAGGCTGGGCTGGCTGTATATTATAGGGGGCTGGCTATATACAGGGGGGGGGGGGGGTCTGTGACCAATGCATTTCCCACCTTCGGCTTGAGTCAATAGGTTTTTCCAGTTTTTGGTGGTAAAATTAGGGGTCTCAGCTTATACTCGGGTCGGCTTATATGGTATATGTTTTATTCTTTTAAAAATTCACTTTTATGATTTTTTTCCCCTATACTTACTGCTTATTAGTAATATTTTGTTTTATATACTTGTCCTACAAGTAGTTATTCCTATAAAAGAATAAAACATTAAGATTGAGTGCATAAAGAAACCTTGCTAAGCTGGGGCCATAATATTCATCTGTAATAGCCTGGTCCTGTGGTATTTTCTAGTGGGCTTGGATTTTACAGCTTTCATTGTGTGCCCAAAATGACATGTCTATTTTATTCTTTGGGTCGGTTCGATCACAGGGATACCAAATTTGTAGTTTTTATAATGGTTTCATACACGTACAAAAAAATAAAACTTTTTGTCCAAAAAAAGTCTTTTTTTATTTTGCCATTTTCTGGCACAAATAACTTTTTCATACTTTGGTGCACGGAACTGTGGGTGGTGTCATTTTTGTGACTCTTGATGACTTTTTTCAATGGTTCTATTTTTTATATTTTTCAAAATGGCGAAAAAGTGGCATAATTTAACTACACCCCTTAAATTGTTCAAAACGACTTTTAAGAGCTTTATTAACTATTTTTAGGTTTTCTTCAAACTTAAATCAAAATGGAGAGGAGAGCACAGAGGGGAGAGGTATTTAGCTGAGCAGTGAGTGGTTAATTGTATGTGGTGTGATTTATGGTGTGGAGGGTCACTGTAGGCATCTGATCTCCTTTCTCTGTGAAGGATAATAAGATCATTAGATACTGATCCTGGAAGTTCAGAGGGGTAAAGCCTACTTTTTGCTGTGATTTGTCAGTCTGTACCAAATGACCAATCACAGCAATCACTTGAGGGGGGAACGTCTATTCTTCCCCTGACATGTTGCGGAGAGTCTTGGCTCTCAGAAACCACAGGACCTTTGATCCTGTTACCCTGCATTTTTGTCAGGATGACAGAAGCCATGGTCATGGTGTCTTTATGCACTGATGCCAATGACGTTGGGGAACGTCATGGTGGCTTAATGGGCTAAAATACCAAATATATGCACCTTGTTTTGTAAAGAATTCCAAGCCCTTTATGGGGTTTACGTTTTGCTTGGAGTCAGTTTTGTCAGAACTGGAGTTTCTGCAGAATAAACCTAACTTTTTTAATAAAGTTTTCTTTGGGGGTCAGTTTTTACTTGCAGATTCGCCTTTTAACTCGCTGCTTCTACTTGTGCTATTTCCCTAAACTCTGCTGTTTACATCAGTTTACTCCATAAGAACCATGGCTAGTTTTACACATGCTACAAATTACTCCAGAGTTAAATATAACGTGTTGTGTAACAGTACACCGCACGCTGCATATCTCAGCCCTGCTCTGCTACACTATTTGGGTTTGAATACAAAATGGTGATCTCTAGTTTTCTAAGCATCTGTGACTTGTTGGGGAAAGAGTGAAATATTTTGGCTAACTTCAGTAGATATAGAGAATTTGCAAATGTTCTCATGATAACCTAGAAGCAGCTTGCATGTACGATAGCTATTGTATGTTCATTTGAATAATCATCTGAATAAGCCTTGTTAGTGTTAGTACTCCCTAGTTTTATTGCATTTCATGAAAATTCTCCCAAAAACAGATGTTCAGATGCCCACATTTAATATTGTTGTATGTAGTTTCATAGTTTTTTCTTTTTTATTAATAATCCTAGAAAATTCAAGACTACCATACAACTCTTAACTGCTTATTTAATGACACTCTCTAGTATGCAGTGGACCTACTACTCCTGGCCATTCGGGTGCAGTCACAAAGCATTTGTTTAAAAATGCATTGCAAAAGCTCAAGAGAGACTTGCCTAATTAAACGGCTGTTGACGCATGTTTACAAAATGACAACGTTAACACTTGTGTTAACACAAATGTTAACTGCTGTTTAATTAGGCAAATCTCTCTCCAGCTGGTGCAATGCATTTTGAAACACATGCGTTAGATGCGGCGTGTGACTGCACCCTCAGGATACACATTTTAAAGGTTCAGAAGAATTTGTGATAGCTGACAACTATTTGTTTCATCAGAAGCGTAGGGTGTGTGTTTCTTATTCTACATTTAATATTTTTATTTTTAATTCTCCTGGATTTTATTATACTTTAATGCTAAGAAAAAAAATATGGACGCGAATATTCAGTTATTTAAAATCCTTGAATACTCCAGTTATGCCTTATGAATTTTGTCTGAACCGCAAGTTGTTTTATTATGAGACATTACATATTTGGTAGATAAGTAAATTCTTTGAGAATTTCGCTATTGTAGTTTATATTCTTATAATTTTGAAACAGCTAATACATGGAGATGGCTATGGATGTGGATTTTTTTGAAATTATCATTTCTAGAATGAAAAAAATGTTAAAGATCTGCTCAAAATAATTTTGTTGATGGCTCAGTTTTCAGTGGCTCGTGGTAATTATGTCTTGGACTCTTTGCCTTGTATGATTGTGTGTTGTAATTGGGATTTCCTAAGTAATGTGTTTTTATGTTGACAAAATACCATTTTTATTCCTGTAGTGAAAATATAGAATACATATCTGTGTCTGACTAAGGCTACATTGACATGATGTATGCCCGCCGTGATAGGACATGTCCCGGCTGCGGGATGATACAGTGCTGCACCCTACCGCTACCATATGGCGCTGTGTGCCCATTGGTGGGGGGGCGCATGCATACCCGGCGGCCGCATGCTCGTCTGAATGTAGCCTAACTTTGTAATGGGGGGGGGGGGGGGGGGTTAGTGTGTGGCCCATAGTACAGCTCCATAATTTGTTATCTTTGCTCAATATCTATTTGCCTTCTATTGCGAAGAGCATGAGGTCTTCAGATTCTGGATCCTGAGGTGTTTTATGCAGCAGTTTCTGCATTGGGATTCTAGCAATCGCATACATGCTGTGGGTCATAAAACTGAAGCGCAATGCCTTTTCTACTGCAGATTGTAGACATTGCCCAAGGCTGAGAACATTTATGTTAATAAGCCCTTATTGAAGACATAGGATTTTTTTCATATACTGCTGTTATATATTACATTATAAAGCAGCCAGTGTGTTTTGTGAAAGAAGATCTGTTTATCTGTATGAAGCTACATATTCTACAAAGCAGGCAGACGGCTTACAGGGAACCTCATGGCTTGTTTTCTGTTGATGTCATGCTTTGAACTGTGGCCACACTGTATTTATGGCTATCTGGTGCTCTGCTCTAGTACAGAACACTGCGCTTGTTGTTATATGAGCTGCAAAAAGGGAAAAACTGGATTTTTTCCCCGCTCATCCTAGATGCTCGATTTTCAATAAGCAAACAAATACAGTTGTAGCTGTACTTGTATATACCTGTACTGATGCTTGTGGTATGTGAGTGCGCATTGAACCTCTCCAGGGAAGCTGCAAGAAGCAGTAGTTGCAAAATGATGCAGATTAGAATTTCACACTTGCAACATGTCCCTTCTGTTGAGGATTTCGCCACCTGATGTGATGTCATACATTAGATAAAACTAGGCTCAATCAGGAGCAGACGATTATCTTATGCTGGAGGAAAAAGATTTAAAAAAATAATAAAAAATAAATGGTGGTAAGTCTCTGACAGCATATTTCCTTCTTAAAAACATGCCATGGGAACTTCAAAGTTTTTTTTTTTTTACGAGCTGTGGAATTATTATTATGATGCAGACAGTGGTTGTGCTCCCATCATTCATTCCTGGTTGCAAGCTTTATTATAGTACTGGAACACAGCTTTTGGTTCCAATATTCCTGCAAAGCCGTAAAAAAAACCCACAAAACTCAGATCAGAAATCCTGTGTGGGTAACACATGGCCACAAAGCACAGACCTGTTCTTTTGCGGCCCTATCTGGGTGCTAAGGAAAGGATTCTCCCCAATACTGAGGTGTGAAATGCAGATAAAGCTTGAATGAGTGCAGCCCCAGACACTTTATCTGAAGATCCCAATGTCTCACATTGCAACAAAGACTCCACCATGATAAGACCCAAAACCTAGTATTTAGACAGTTTGTCAATAAATTAACTAATTGTTAATAGTCTTATAACATTTTGTTTATGAATCAAACTCCCTTGTTGTTTTTATATACTCTAGAACCGGGGTCCGGAACTTTTTTGGCTAAGAGAGCCATGAACAACACATATTTTAAAATGTAAATGGACAAAATAAAAAATTGGGACTACTACCCATTCAACCAATGGGACCATAGAGAATTGTGCTCATGTAATGTATGCAATGTACTGGAAAGCTGGAAAAAAATCCAAGTGCAAAAGAACACATTTGTGGTGTATTTGTGTGGGCTCTGTTTTTACGGGTTTTAGTCTGCATTCCAAATGACATTTTCTCTTTTATTCTTTGGGTCGCTATAATCACAGGGATACCAAATTTATATAGTTTTTATTAGGCATTAATAGATTAAAAAAAAAAAAAAAAAACTTTTATACATAAATATTTTGCCAAATTCTGAGGCCAATAACTTTTCCACACTTTGGTGTACGGACCTGTATAAGGTGTTATTTTTTGCAGTATCTGGCATATTAATTTATATCAATTTGGGACCTACTTGACAATTGCTAATTTTTTAAATTCCAATATTCATGGATGAAAAATGGGGGAAAAAGTGGCAATTCAGATGTTTGGGTGCTCTTTTCCGTCATGGTGTTAACAGCCTGTAATTTTTTTTTTTAATATTTTGATCGGGCGGTTTGGGACACAGCGATACCTATGATGATTATGATTTTTACTGTTTATTATATGTGATCTAGGGGAAGTTGAGCAATTTTGAACTTTTTTTGTTTTGTTTACAGTTTATTTTAATTCGCCATTATTTTAGGCCCCCACCAGGGTAACTTAACCCTCAAGGGTCTGATTGCTAATACTATGTAATGCAATACTACTATATTGCATTATATTGCAATATTACTGCTGATCTCCAATAGACTGGCTATTAGAGATCATTACACATGGCAAGCCTACAAGTTTCAATTAGACTGTAGGCAGCCATTGCAACCGATCACCCATGGAATGGTAAGTTAGGTGCCTTGGTCGGGTTTGACTGTGGCACTTAACAGGTTAAACTGCCTTGATTGGTGCCAGCTCCAGCATTAACAGGCGGGTATCAGCTGTATTATCCTTCTCCATAGAACCCTGCAGCACCAGGACGTAATAGTATGTATAGTTAAGACAAAGAAGCTGCTTAATTATGTACACCTTTTATGTAGAGTCACACCCTCCCTCTGTGTTTATCTTGATTTTATCCAAAAAATAAAAGGCATTTGACATTTGAACAGCACATCGAAGTCACAGTCCAGTAATCTGAGCTGTCTTTATAATGGCATAACTGTTTATCCACAAGAAACATAGAAGCTTTCTATAAAATGACAGCAAGCAGAGATCTAGAAAACTGAGGAATCCATACTGAAATGTATATTGAAAACTTTTACGTATACAAACCACTTTTTTTTTTTTTTTCCTTGAAACTGGACAACTCCTTTCAAGGCTTTCTTGAGAAGAAAATAAAACAACAATATATAATTTAGGTTTTTTTTTAAACTGCTGCTGTATTTCTTGAATGGAAATTTGGGATAAAATCCAATTTCTTTCTCATAGAATCTTTGTGCATGAAGCGGAGTTTCTAGAGCAGAATACATTGGAACAGCAAAAATCATTACGTAATTTAAATCATATGAATATCTTTTATGCAAGAATCTGCTCCTTGGAAGGCCTAAAGATTGTTCAGTGCAGGATTCCTCTGAGACTCAATCATCAGCCTTGTATTTCTGTTGAAGAAACTGGAATTTCCCCTTGAGTTATTGTTGAAATATTTTCACTAGCTGAAACATGTCGGAAGGGGTAAAATATTTTTCTGGTATGTAGTGGTTGCCTAACAGCATTTCAGCTCCATTACACCTCTATGATGTGACATGGCTGTACCATAGGATCCGCAATCATTACCATTGTCACAAATGGTTTGGATGCAACTGTTGGATGGTGCTAAATAGAGAGGTCTCATACTATCTTTTGAACTTGCTTTCTTCAACTCATATGCAGTAACTGACCAACATGATCTATTGGCAAAAAAAAAAAAAATTAGAATGGGCAGAACCCCTACTTCCCTGTGTTATGGCTGTCTTCTTATATGGTCCTGTTAATTTATTACGGCTTCCTGGAGACTGCTAATAGACCTCCTTTATATAATTGACTGAGCTGCAGATACAATTAACTCCCAAGGTTTTCCTTCTATGGTTGTTGGATGAGGAGGAATGGCTGTTCGATGGATGAATAGATGACCCCACTCTGTCACAGTGGAGAAAAACGTAGTAAATGTTTTAGACCCTTATAAGCATATTCTATTAAAAAAAAATAGGGGCCACCCAGACAAATTCGATAAACTATGGGGCAGCTTGTGTCAAAGCTCTCTCACCTGATTGGTGAGCACTCCATTCCTTATTGACTCTTCATAGCCTCTGTCTTAAAGTAAAACTGTAAAATATATAACTTTTGCCACCTCTGGACTGAGCAAAAAATAAGCAATTCTCTATCTGCAGGTGTTTAGCTGCTAACAGAGGCTTTCCCCTTTCCCCAAGGCTATTCTTCATTTATCATGCTTTCTAGTAACCAAGGGAAACTGTATAGTACAGCTAGAGACAACAGGAGGCTTGCTGGAAGGGGCTATAGGGGAGGAGTGCAAGAAAATACTACATGGAGTGATGTCACAAGAATGTGATAATCACATGATTCAGGTCGAACAATTACAAACCTGCTGTCCTGATTCATGTGAATGCCAGGAATAGCTGAATATCATTTTATAAAACAATTATGATAAATATGCCAGGCTGTATCTACAGCTAGGAAGAAGCTGGCATCATGATAGAAGTATTGTTGAAATTGTTGTCAAAGGCTTTCTCCAGCTGTACTAAAACAATTTTTTGTCAATAACTTTAGAGTTGCGCTTGCATTTTACTTTGAATGTCTGTTCACTCTTCTATATGCTCCACAAAATGATATGCTCCACATGACAAAATGATATGCTCCACATAAATCTTTTGTTTTTTCTTGCACGGCTATGCATGTTCGAGTTCTTGTTCTTGACCCTGACATATTGCTGGATTGAGGGTCAAACAGCCAATCTGACAACAATTTGCCGTATTGGCTTTTTGGCCGCGAATCCGGCAATATAGACAAATGACCTGTGTAGTTCATTTTACATCGATTAGAGTAGACGCATTACAAGGAATACATTTTGTAACTGAATCAGGATCTGAATTCTGGTGCTTTAAGTTACTAGGTCCTTATGCATTCCATAGTTCTATGTATTTTCTCTTAAATTGTTGTGGCATATTAGGTTGTATGATACACCTGTGCACTGTGACATACATACTATTACTGTGAGGGTTAGTCAGGGGTTTAAGTTTAATCTAAGAACAATGCTCTTGTGTATAGGTAGGCCCCATGTTACATACTGGATACCATATTTACTTAAGTATAAGCAGAGTTTTTCAGCACAAAAAAGTTCTGAGAAACTTCCTCGGCTTATACTCGAGTCATGAGAAAAACCAAACGCTGTCTGTCACAGGGATCGAGACAACACACACACACACACTCACACACTCACACACACACTCACACTCACACTCTATGTCAGCAAGCGGGTGACACCATGATCCCTGCGACGGACCGCGCAGGGACACAGAGCCGAGCATAGAAGAGGGGGGCGTCGAAAGTTGAGTACCGTGTTTATTTTTTTCCTAAGGAATTATATTGCGGGCAGGGGGCTGGGCAGGCTGTATACTACAGGGGTCTGGGCAGGCTGTATACTACAGGGGGCTGGGCAGGCTTCCGTATTCCGGAGAAAGATGGGACATGTCCTATCTTTCTCCCGGCTACGGAACAGTAAGGTGCAGGCGCTGTGCACTCATTGCCATGTATGGGGGACGTATATATGCCATGTATACGTCTCCCATATGTTTGTGTGATTGTAGCCTAAAGTAAAGCATGCAGAGATCTTCACCAGAGATCACAGTGGGCAGAGAGATCCGTCTCTAAGTTGGGTGTACTAAAGTCGAGTGCTGCCTGTATTCACAATCCATATGTGTCTTTGTGGGAGCAGGACATGTAGCTTTTAGCTGTTTTGTATAGAGCCACATTGTCTCCTAGACATCTATCCATTTACTTGTGTGAGCAGGGGGGATGTGATGTCCATAAAAAGTCCTGTGTTCTTGTAATAACTCCTCCAGGCCATCCTCCACACAATGACATCATATGAAACAGATCATTGTGCTACAGAGACGAGACCGGAACAGTCACATTTTTAGCATGAAGAGGCCACTCTTGCACATTAATACTCAAATTATTTGGGGCTTTGCCAGGTCATCTGTGAGAATAGAAAAGAAATAACCGAGCAGCTGCCAGTGTATATTCCAGCAGCACTCAACTTTGCTATGAGTGTATTTATCACATAGCAATTAAAGCCATTAAAAAAGCCAATGAATTGTGAATGACTTTTATTAATGCCGGACTCTGTACCTCAGGGCATGTAATAGGAAAGACCATCACAGCTCATGTTACTTGCAGCTTACAAGCCACAAAAAAAAAAGTTTTTTTTTCTCCACAAAACTGCAAAGGCGCTTTGAGCTGGAGGTTGAAATGCAGTTCCTGGCGATTTCTACTAAAATAGGACAATATAGTGATATTTAGAGATATCTTTTAATCTCTATATAATAGTGCATTAACGGAAATCAGCATGAAAATCAAGCATGATAAACCAGGTAAACTTACTCACAGATCCAGGCACTGTGTAGTAATCTTCCTATATGTGTTGTACATGGCCTCCTTCCTTCTATAATCAACTTAAAAGTATGCTTATGAGCCTGAACGGCTTCAGGAGGCATTACCAGAGGCCCTTCGTGCAGCAGCTTCATACGCTGTTACACTGTGCAGCGAAAATCCCCCTCCCGATGTGTGGTGAAACTTCCTTTGCTGCAGTGAGATGACAGCAGGGTGGAGGATGATATTGTACCGCTATAGCACGAAAGGGCTCTGGCAAAGGTCACCTTTTACATGCAGATGCCTACTGTGCAGGCTACACAGCTAGGGTTAGACCCTGAGGAAAGTGTGGTCACATGATCACCTGCACTCAATGGGGCTGAATAGTACAGTGCAGTGTTCTGTACAGATCTGCAGCATCCTGATTCAGGATTATGTATGTATAAACACACAGGTAACTTTATGTATATACAATGCAGCAGAAACCAATCCTCTTTGGTCACTTGAATATACCTGCAAGTAATGTATTTAGTTTAATGTGTGTGTGTGTGTATATGTATGAACTTTCATATTTCCAGGTGCATCTTCGGCATCATGTACACCTTGTGGGCTGCAAGTGGGGAAACGTGATCCCCTGTTTGTGGCCCTTCTGACATTGGTATTTGAGTGCCGCTGAAAATCGATAGGAAAAGACTGCCTGGACTGCAAAGACAGCTCAAATATCTATCAAATATTGCATTTAATGCTCAGTCATGTTACTACAAAATTTCCTACTCTTCCTAGACTAAAAATATACATCAAACGCTAAGAGTATTTGTACCCCGCCCTAAATAATTAGTGGAACGTCTCAGCTGACTCTGGTAATGCACTCTAGAGTCCTTCAGGTTCATAAGCATAATCTTAAAAGGAAGGAAGCCATCCATAACAAATATAAGATGATTACCAAAGTCGCCTATCTGGGATATGCCCCTGGTATGTTATGGTTGTATTCAAACAATGACATTTTTTCTTTCAAATTCGCTGAATGTGTCTGCTGGTTAACTGCTGGTTCTACTTTCAAGCAGCTTAATATGATGTTTCTTCCATGGTCCAGTGTGGTGCCATCATCCAAAAAGGCAACTTTGAAGCGTAAATTGCTGTAAATTGTTTGTATAAAGTCAAGGAGGTAGAGACATCAGCCTAGTACTAAGGGCCATCACTAATCTGTCAGTCCTAACAGAAGGGAATGTTCTGAGGCAAGGAGAGCTTGACTTCAGTGCTGAGCTCTCTTACTCCATGATTTTAAACAGTTTGCATCTCACTTTTCTGGGTGTTGCCACAACGCACTGTAATAAAAAAAAAAAACTAAACGAATTTGACTTACGTATATACTGGTATAAAGCCGACCCGAGGATAAGAAGCCGTAGGCCCCTATTTTACACCACCAAAAAACGTGAAAACCTATTGACTTGAGTATAAGCCGAGGGTAGGAAGTGCATTGGTCACAGCCTCTGCAGTATGTAGCCAGCCAGCCCCTCCCCTGCCCTCAGGTGTATATAGCTTGCCAGCCCTCTGCCCCAGTGTATATAGCTTGCCAGCCCCTGCCCCAGTGTATAGATAGCTTGCCAGCCCCTGCCCCAGTGTATATAGCTTGCCAGCCCCTGCCCCCAGTGTATATAGCTTGACTTCAGCGCCCCTGCCCCAGTTGTATTATAGCTTGCCAGCCCCTGCCCCTGTTAATAGCCTTGATACCAGCACCCAAGCCCCTGCCCCATGTATATAGCTTGCCAGCCCTGCCCCAGTGTATATAGCGCCAGCCACCTGCCCCAGTGTATATAGCTTGCAGCCCCTGCCCCAGTGTAATAGCTTGCCAGCCCTGCCATGTATATAGCTTGCCAGCCCCGCCCAGTGTATATAGCTTGCCAGCCCTGCCCCAGTGTATAAAGCTTGCCAGCCCCTGCCCCAGTTGTATCTACGGCCATCCCCTGCCCCAGTGTATATAGCTTGCCAGCCCCTGCCCAGTGTATATAGCTTGCCAGCCCCTGCCCAGTGTATATAGCTTGCCACCCCTGCCCCAGTTGCTTCTCCAGTGTATTAGCTCAGCCCTGCCCAGTGTATATGCTTCCAAGCCCTGCCCCCGAGGTATATAGCTTGCCACCCCTGCCCGTGTATCGTTCCAGCCCCTTGCCCCGGTATATACTTCCAGCCCCTGCCCCGTGTATATAAGCTTGCCAGCCCCTGCCCCATGTTATAGCTTGCCAGCCCCTGCCCCAGTGTATATAGCTTGCCGCCCTGCCCCGTGTATATAGCTGCCACCCCTGCCCCCGTGTATATAGCTTGCCAGCCACGCCCCGTGTTATATCTTGCCAGCCCCGCCCCCGTTTATACAGCTTGCCAGCCCCTGCCCCCGTGTATATACTTGCCAGCCCTGCCCACCGTTATATAGCTTGCCACCCGCCCCCTGTATATAGCTTGCCAGCCTCTGCCCCGCGTTTATATATAAGCTTGCCAGCCCTGCCCCCGTTGTTTATATAGCTTGCCAGCCCCTGCCCCGTGTATACTGCTTGACCAGCCCCTGCCCCGTTGTGGCACAACAACATACCGGATGGATCGCACAGAAGTCAATGGTTTCGCCAGAAGGCGATTTTGATTTATTTATTTATTTGACTCGAGTATAAGCCGAGTTTGGGTTTTTCAGCACATTTTTTGTGCTGAAAAACTAGGCTTATACTCGAGTATATAAGGTAATAACTTACTAGTAGTGGTTTATTAGGTCAGTTCCCGCAGACCAGTTCCCTTTAATGCTGCAGGCACACAATGAGTTTCATGGAACAAACTAGCTTGTATGAAATCAGCCTAAGGGTGCATTCACACAAACATAGCGGGGCAGGCATAAGAGTGGCGTGCTGGAGACGAGAAGGGGGAGCGTGTTTTACCTCTCTCCATAGAAAATATAACCACACGGTTGTTCTCGCAACAGAGGATATAGCGCATGCTCTCTTTTTTTTTTTTGCGGCCACGACTTGGAACGGGCCATAGCCATCTACGGTGGACGTAAAGATATACGTTGCCCCATTGGTCGTGTGAATTGGGCCTAAAGGCAAGGGCAGATGGCCGTATACGGCAGCTTTGAACTAGCTGCATAATCTGCAGCCCGCTCATTGACTTACATTATACGCGGTGCACTAAGCAAACGGTCTAACCACACTTCAGCAGAGCTCTGCGGTCACGCCACAAATTATAGATAAGGCTGCAAAGCTCCTATGGAGATAGGATGGGTGATATGCACTTACCCTTCCAATCTCCAAGGGGACGAGATACCCTGGTTTGCAGTACTTTCGTATGCCCTTAGCCTAAGTTCAGACAAAGAATCTGAGACGGAATAAATAGACAAAGTGGCTGCTTCTCCCAGCTGCAATTTCTCTGCAGTCCGAGGAAAGTATTTCTATTTCTATTGTGCCGTGTCTGAGGTCTAAAGGTATATTCCACCTGAGCCATTTTGGCATATCCTGAATATTTGTCATAATACACTTTAACAGTCTTTTTTAAGCTTTGTACACTTTGACATCATGTTTCAGTTTATCAGGTTTCCCATAGACTTTGATGAGGAAATACATATTCTTTTGATTAGCAAATATGTTTTGTGAGGGAAAATATATAATCATCGTTATAGCGCACCATCAAATTACGTAGCCCTCTACAATCATGGGTGCGTATACAATACCATACTACGCCGCAGAGTACAAACAGTCTACAGTGGAGGCCCTGCTCACAAGAGCTTACAGACTGAGGATAATGGGGTGAACACAAGGTATAACGTATTCTTTTCTCTGCAATAAGAATTGCTGTTGTTTATAATACGTGTATGTCTTATTTTATTTATGCTTTAATCTTATTTAGCTCAGTTATGCTGCAACATTTTTAGTTAATGCTTAACACTACCCCTAGGCGCACCAGGACGTTATAGTACGTCCCCGGGGCTAGATGCTTAGCGCACGGGGACGTTCATAACGTCGTCTGCTTCTGGCACCGGATCACGAACGGAGCGGTACCAGAAGCAGCGGCTGTCAGCTGTCTAGTACAGCTACAGCCTGCGCTAACACCCGGATCGGAGCCGGCTCGTGGCGGGTGTTAACCCCTTACACGCGCGGTCCAACATGACCGCGGCGTGTAAGGGGTGTTTGCGCTGTGGATCGGATCCCCGTGCCGCTTACGGGGATCCGATCCACTTCGGGCAGCTCCGAGGACTGGATGTGCCCCGGAGGCTGCCCGTCTCCATGGCAGCCAACCCCTTCCGGGTCTGGCTGTAAACTGGGTATGGCAGCGCAAGCTGCTCGACAGTTGACACTGCTCTACAACATAAATGTCTTTGTAGAGCAGTGTAGTGAACTTAACACCGTGATCAGAAGACGAACCTCCTGTTAAGTCAGTCTGTATAAGTAAAAATATGCCCCAACCAGTTAACCACTCCACCATTAACTAATCCATCAAATACCCACCAAAAATATACCACCTAAAACAGCCCCTCAAAATGTCCTTTCCCCCTTTAAAAAAACTGAATAAAGTCAATAAAAACTAAAAACACAAACCCAACCTGCTATTTGGTTTGCCGCGTCGCTACAATCTGCAATTACGCACTTGTTATGGACGCCGCAGGTCACGCCGGGGAAAAAAACGCAAAAAACCAGTTCCGAAAAAGATGAATTTGTAAGTAATACCGCATAAAAAATGCTCTCACAAAGTGATTAAAAAATGTTATGCCTCCAAAATAAGCCACTAAAAAAACAAACGGTTCTCTGTGCATCAAATAAATAAGCCCACTACAACGAGTTCTACTGCCAAACAAATAAAAAAGGTATGCATTGATAAAAAGATGGTCTGCGAAAATGAAAAGATTTCTCTCCACATTAGTTTTTTTATCATACAATTGATCCAAATACACAAAACCCCCACATATTTGGTCTCCCTGCGTCCGTACAACAATCTGTTAAATAAAAACAGACGTTAGTAGATCCCGCAATAGTGCCAACCCCGCTTAAAAAAACAACCTAACAAAACTCTCTCTGCGATAAGATATGATTTTTTTAATGCCCTTTTTAAAAAGCTCTCGAAAAAGTTGATTTTTAAAAAGTTCATGCTAATTCTACTAAGACCCTAACAAAGAGCATATCATCTGCCCGCAAAACTAAGCCCTTAAAAGATGTGTGAGGTGAAAATAAAAAAAGTTTACTGCATATGCACAGACGGGTGATGCGTTAAAATTAACAACATTTTGCCAATTAACTTTATTTCAGTGAAAAATGGGCACAAAATAAAAAATATATATATAAATGACGAGTATTTCATAACACGTGCGACCCAAAAATGAAAAATCAATACTTACTCTTTCATGGTAGGTTCAACGGCCAAAAAAAAACACCCACATAAAAAGTTCCTTAAAAATTGTATTTTTTCATTTCCTCCACAACAAAGAGTTAATTTATTCAATCCTCCACACTATTAGCTATAGATTCCCAAAATATGTATTAGAAAATGCACTCATGTGCAAAAAGAAATAAGCCCCTATAGAGGTCCTCAAATAAAACAAAGAAAAAAAAAAATTATAACGGCTGTTACAATGTGACCCATATCTAATTGATTTAAAACTGGCCCGCCTTCCTCCCTTCTATGCCCGGCCGTGCGCCCATACACGCAGTTACCCCCCACATATAGGGGTATCCGTGCACTCGGGAGAGATTGGTAACCCACATTTGTGGAGCCTTTTTTCTTTTATCCATTACAAATGTGTAATTTCCACACCCAAAATTGAGTGTGTTTTGAAAAATGTATTACAATTTGCAGACTCCACCTCCATTTTTTTAACACGGCCCTTAAACACTCGTAAAGGGTTACAAACTTCTTAAATTAGGTGGTTTTTCATCACGTTGAGGGGTTTTTATGTAGATTTTCAACAAGGGTGTAATTTACGAGTCTCGCATTATTAGCGCCTCTCAGTGTCAATTAAGAGTTAGTTGAGCATGAGTCGCAGGATTCGTAAATAGCAGGGTTTTGGCGATTTACAAAAAATGTGAAAAAGGCACCCAAATTCGTGAGCCTCTAAACCTCTTAGTCAAAACATATATTGGGACATCTGAAAAAAAACCCGATGCCCAACCTAAAGCGGACAATTCGCGGAAATGTAAGTGTATAAATTTTTTTGGGTGCTATGACTTCTGGAATCCCAAAGTAGAGAATACTGACTTAGAACGTTGTGAAAATAAAGATTTTTCAAAATTTTTTGCCAATTTTGTTTTTTTTCATAACTAAACGCAAAACGATTTCATCTAATACCAATTTTTACAACTCCAATTTGAAGAGTACAATGTTTCACGAGAAAAGCTAAACATCCTTCTCTCAAGGTTGCCCCTGGTCCCTTCATTAGAGTCGCTGCCCATCATTATATCCAGTTGCCATATGACGTCGGGACAAAGTCCAGCTGAAAATGTAGGACGCGCGTCATTAGATTTGCTCAGTATCAAAAGATGCTGTGTCCGTTAGGGTTAAAGAAGCGCTTTTTTCACCAGAATTTCCCCCAAAACAAACAATGCCTGCTGTTAAAGGGCTTCAGTCTTTCCATATGACCTAAATTAGCTGCCAGTGATCATGCTTACCTCCACAGCCATTTTTTCTGATGTGCAGATTAGCCTCTTTGATATCTGATCTCAGGTTGCCTCCTTCTGTCCTGCAGTATTCAACTACACACACACATAAGCTGCTATTTATGAGCTTAATTATGCGATATAGTGTCAATTTTTTTTACACACAGAACCTTATGTAACATTCATGTCATGTACCAGAGTGACATAATCTAATGTCCTATTCTCTTTACATTGCAAATGTACCCACTGTATGTCTCTGATCATACGAAATCACACGCAGCCTCCATGCAGGATGGCATAGCCGTAGGAAGTCCATGAAGGCTGCTGTGATTTCATGTCATTGGATGCATACATGTAGTACAAATTTTGCATGTAAGGGTTAGGACCTTTGATATTACCCTGGTAACATGACATGAACTCATGAATAGTTAGGAGGCAGAGGGAGGAGCTGATCAAGCAGGACATGCCTCCTCTGATGCCAGGGGAATTAACTAAAGTTGAATTATGGGTATGTACGGAAATTTTAATTTTTTAGTCTAAAATAGGGCCATCACTTAGTTCTTATGGCTCTATGGAACTACATGTTCATAATAGAGCGACAGGTTCTTTTTAAGATAAACTGGACTGTTTCCTACCGGTGTGATGGCCGAGTGAATTTGGCACTAAAGAAGCTCGAACATTTTATGTTATGTATGTACTCTCTGTCTCATTCTTACATACTGAGAGTATGTAGTGTTATGTGGCATTGAAGCGCCACTAAATGTCAGCTCAGGGTGTCAAGAGAAGAATTGCTCATCTAATTCTAAGGAATGTAACATACAGCAAGCTATTTAGGGATAGAATACGCCAAGTCAAATATTTTTAGCAGAATGTAGTCTGACCGGGAATGGGGGATGAAAAGAATGAGTAGTATAGATTCAGCCTCAGCCCTAACTAAAAGCAAAAAATGCTTATCCCAACATTGTTTCAATGCATACCTGGTCTAATGGGAGTTTATCAAGCCTATTTATTGCAGGTAAAATAAGTTTTGCCAAGGGTTAGTAAAGGCCACTGTATAGCAAAATTACATCTTTTTTGCATGATCAATATGTGGTGGTCTCAACTATCCTGCTCATCCGACACAGGTACTAGCGTGAAGCCTGGCCAAGATCACATTAATACATACTCTTATTTATCATGCGCCATCAAATGCCATCGGCATCGGGGCAAAAACAATCTTATAGTTACCATAGAGTAGAAAACAGTCATATGAATAATAGGAGTGGAGGACCCGCTCCAGAGCTTCGTATAGTCTGAGTCATTTAAACGTTTAAAAAATGATGATGAAATGAATAAGGCTCAGTTCACAAATGTGTTTGGACCTCCACTCCCGATTTTATCCCATTGTTAGACACGGCATGCAGCATGGTTGTTTAAACTCTGGCAAAAAAAGGCCAACCTTCAGCACAGGATTATAGAACACAGATTTATTGTTTACACTTTCACACATGGTCATCTTTCTCATTTACAATGTGTCATATAATAATATAATCTCATACCTACTACTAAATGTTTTATTTTACTAAATAAAATTGTGTTTTCTGTCACCATTTTGTGGCGCTGATAGATTTGAAGTGGAAAACTTGGGTAATGTGCATACATAAAGTGGCACGAGAAGTCCTTTAAATATATGTTCTGCACACAGCCCCATTACCGTACTTCTATGTTCTGCAGGGATAATAAGTATTTACTGAGTCTTTGCATACCATCATTTCCGACAAGCTATAGTTTTTGCTGGCGTATACAATTACAACAGCTTACAAGTGTGTGCTGACACCCCTTGGCTTACCCATTACCTGACCCATGCATCAATGGTATCCATGGATGTATTGAGTTAGTTGTTTAACTGTAGCGATTCATATTACTGTCATCGTACCCCTGAATTATTTTCACTGGTGTGAGTACCTCCTATGTCGCCGCAAATGCTATTATACACACCATGTAATTTGTATTTTTGTTAGTCTTCTGTCCTGGAATAATGTCACCAAAAACTTTCGATTAAAAAAAAAAATAAAAAATTTAGCTGGCAAAAAACTGAACTGTAGGGCTTTCATTGTTCTAGTTAACAAGGGGAAGTTCTTCGAATAACACAGTGGCCTGTTGTAATAGGCAGAAAGGGCACAGACCGTACTTTTATCGCGAGCGGAGTTGCGCTAACTCTGACCATGAATTGTGCTTTTTATGCTCGCAGCCGTATAAAATTACAGTAATAATGGGCACTTGTTTCAGATCGTCTCGTACTGTAGTTGTCAAGATTCTCTGCGGAAATTTGCAACTATGTTTCTTTTGGAGAGATTAATAATCTTTACCAGAACTGTAGTCGCTATGTGCCGGGCCACGCTCAACTTTGCAAGCCTAAACCTTCCTCCAATCTCAGTGTACCACCCCTGCTGCCTATTAGATAATGTAGAAAAGAACTTCTTGCACCTATGTGGGACTAAAGCTCCGTCTTATGAAGAAGATCTTGTCCTAAAAAGAGTTGGCATTCTGAAACTGAATGGGGTCCATATGTGTAGGCTGAGTTTACATTCTAGCTTTGGCAAGCCAATAAAAATGAAAAATCCGTTAGCTTTGCTTAATGGAACCATGCATCTTGGGACTATTTGGGAGGGAACTTATCATATTCATGCACTGTGTTGAACTAATGTATGTTTGGTTGTAAGCTACAAGTGATATTTGAAACCACAGATATAAAAACGTGATGTGTGCAAGTTGGACTGCTTTGGCTCCTGCCACAAAAATGTCACACAAATCTTCTGCATAAACTTTAGTCTTATGAGTGATCCATGAAAAACTGGGTTCAGACCAGGTGTACCTTTTCAACTGTGTTGTTGCATGTCCGATATGTCCTCATCCAGGGAAAGATAGAATTTAATGAAGCCATTTGCCTTGCTAATGGATAACCACTCCGGTTATATATGTGCTCTGCCCTGGTAAATTGCACCACATTTATTGTTGTTCCTAATGCTGGAATGATAAATCTGTTGTAGTGATGCTGTATAGGGTTTTGTTTTGGTCTTAAGGGTACGAATGTAGTGCTTTGACAATGGGTTGCTGTAGCGCCCTGTTATTTGGTTTACCTCTATTTCCCATAAGGTAAAATATCTTGAATTAAATGCTGCGCACAAGCCTTTTTTAAGACTTTCTTTGTTTTGGTCACCATATTAAGGACACCTGTCATCGTGTCTCTGCCACTAGTCCTGTTCACTACCATACCTGTTGGGACAGTCACAGGATTCCATCAAGGGCATAGAGCACATGCTTTCTAACGGTTGGTTTATGAAAATCTATGTTAGTTAGATGGGTTATTTGCCCTAGACGGGGTTCTCTTTACGGCAGAGTTTTCTCTAGTTTTAGATACGTAAAATTATGCCTATCTATGTATTTTGGTTAGCTTCGTTATCTTATTTTCTATGGACAGTCCTGTTTTGCATATCTGCTGGTATTTTGTATATGTAAGGAAATGCAAAGATAATGTATCATGAGTGTAGCTTATGAGTGAGTTTCTACTACTTTCTTTTAGAACTAACTTTTGCAACGTGTTGTATTAACCGATAACTCAAGTAAGCTGAGTTTTTTTCAGCAACAAACTCGAGGCACAGAAAAAAACAAAGTCCAAATCAGGAATTGGCAAGTGGGGGCTGGTTGACTACAGGGGGAAAATGGGCCGGCTGTGTCTGTGCCCATAATTTCCACCCGACTTGTATCGCGAGTCACATAGGTCAGGTTTTTTTGTGGCAAAATTAGGGGCCTCGGTCTTGTATTCATGTCGCGCTTATACTCGAAGTTTATATGGTAACCTAAACTATGTCCCGCATAAAGTGAGATATGCTTTCCTGTACTGCTTATGTGTACCTGAAAAACAACATGTTGTAAATTGAAATACTTTGGTGTTATTGGCATTTATTCCAGTTTAAAAATAATAGTTCTTGTTATTTCATTTCCTTTCAAAAAGTCGAAAATCCAACTGACTTCACTTCCAGGACCCAACTCTGCAGCCTTCCCCTCAAGATTTTATAGATGTACAACAAGCTTGACCGTTACCACCGGAGGAGATTTTGCACTTGAGGCATCTGACTGAGCTGGTACGTGCTACGACGACGATGAGTGTTTAGCTTACGTGGGACAGTGATTATGGGCCCAGACCCTGCCCTACACTGGTACACAAGACAATATTTCCCATGACCTACCTATTATGTTCATACTGGTACGTGTCAATCTATATCCCGCTAGTGCTTTTACTTGGGACCATGCATTATCTTATGGAAAGCAATCTAAGTATCAATTATGTAGAGTTAAATTCCAAATTCACTAAGGACAAAACATGTATATATTTTTTATAGACAACTTACCAGCCCATTTTTTCCTTGTCACGATCTAGATATTACGTCATGAACGCAATTTGCACATCCATTTTGTTTATTTGTGCTTATTCGAAACTATTTCTCACTTGGGGCTCAAATTTTGTGGCCTACTTTGTACTTAACGGGAATGTTAGGAAGTCTGTGTTGTCAGTGAGTGTGTAACCAACTTCCTCTGTTTCAGATTTTTTTTGGGCCCTCAATGCGTAACTATTCCAGGCTGGTTGTGGGCCACAAGGGTGGGTGGAGCTGACCCAATAAGTTTTTTTTTTTAGGCACCTTCATTTGTTTCGCGTATACTACTCACTTCAAGGTCCTGTAACAGTTGTAAACAGAGTTGTCAAGCTAATGTTCATAATGCAAGCATTATGTGAGCCCGTACACACACACTCAAATGTACTGTACTCTCTCAAAAATTGGATGAACACCATTTTTGATTAGAAGAAATAAAAGGGCACAGTATCTGATAACATGAACTGACTGAATATTTTTTGGGGGTGTGGACACGAATTGTCTGCGCTTTAGTGAAAATTAGTTTAATATATGAGAATTTGGATTTGTGAGGACACAATTCTACTTCTAATCCAAGTGTTTACGATGTTCCGTCCTTCGACGATCAATCTTGGTTCCAATGTGCTTCCTAGGGAAAAACTTACTGTGATATACAAGCGATTTGGATTACACAAAGCATTTCCCCCGAAACAAATTAGTCTAAATCCAAGGTTCCACTGAAATCTAGCAAAACTAAAGTCTAACCAAAAGGTAATACTGGTAACAATCTAACGTTGAAACCGGATAACCAAACCTCCTGTGTCTCCCTCAAGTTTAAGGAAACACATGGCAATTTAAAAGCAGGGTCAGTAGAGAGATACCTCAATTCTTCCCTTGCCCTTTTAAATTCAGGTCTTGAAATACAAAAGGAATGACATTTAATATAACATCACAAAGGCCTCTTTATTAGTGTACACATGCCTGCTAGTAACGGGTTTGGAAACCCCTTTTAGCCTCTAGAACTGCCCTCAATTTTAGTGTGGCAGATTCAACAGGTGACTGGAAGCATGTCCTCAGCGATTTTGGTCCATATTGAACATGATGGCCATCACACAGTTTGCCCAGATTGTGTCGCCTGCACATCCATGTGCGAATCTCCCGTTTCATTCATCACACTCCCAGAGATGCTTCATTGGATTGAATCTGTGGACGGTGGAGGCCATTATGCAGTACGTTAACTCATTGTCATGTCAAGAAACCAGTCGAGATGATTCCGGCCGTTTAATGAACATGGGACATTCTCCTGCTGAAGTAGCCATCAGTTGCTTGTGGTCTTGTTGGTTCATAAAGGGTGGACCGATCCGTCAACAATACTCGGGTGGTCTGTGTCGTTGCATGCTCAATTGGACCCTGGGTCCCAAAGAGTGCCAGAAACATATTGTCCCCCACACCATGACACCACACAACCCACTCACTGAACCTTGATTACAAGGCAGGATGGATCCCTGCTTTCATGTTGTACAGCCAAATGCTGACCCTACACATCGAAATGTCGCAGCAGAAATCGAGAACTCGCAGACCAGTAGCACGTTTTTCAAAGATCTACTACGTCCATTTCGATGACTGTGCAAATTGTAGCCTCAGTTTTCCTGTTCTTGCTGAAATGAGAGATGGCACCCTGTGGGTCCTTCTGTTGCTGTAGAACCCTATTGCCTCAAGTTCGATGACTTGCTTCAGAGATGCTCTTCTCTGCCTAATTGTTGTAACGGTGTGGCCATTTGGGTCACTGTTGCCTTTCATCAGCTCGAACCAGTTGCTCATTCTCCTCTGACCTCTGGCATCAACAAGGCATTCCGCCCACAGAACTGCCGCTCACTGATGTTTTTTTCTTTTTGGACCATTCTCTGTAAACCCAATCGATGGTTGGTGGCGTGAAACAGTATCAGCAGTGTTCTGAAATACTCAGACCAGCCCTTACTGGCACCAAACAACCATGCCCGTTCAAAGGCCTCAAATCACCTTTTCCCCATACTGATGCTCGGTTTGAACTGCAGGAGATTGTCTTGACCATGTCTACATGCCTAAATGCACTGAGTTGCCGCCATGTGATTGGCTGATTAGAAATTACCGTATTTTCCGGACTATAAGGCGCACTTAAAGCCTTGGATTTCCTTTGAAATCCAAGTGCGCCTTATAGTCGGTGCACCCTCTATGAGGTATCGGACCCTACATACATAATCCCGCTACCGGAGGACAGCAGATCTCCAGCAGGACTGCAGACACGCGGCACGAACAACTTCTGCAGCGTGGTCTGCAGTTCCCGCTGGGAGATTGCTGCTCCGGTGATCGGGGAGATATGTAAGTATTCTATTCTCTACCTCCCCCTCACCTCCCCCGCGTTCACGACGTCTCTTCTCGGCGTCGCGTCCAGTCGGGTCCTCCGCCCCGCCGCCGCCGACCTCCGCCACGCCCGCCCGGACCTCCGCACGCCCCGGCCCCTGCGCCTGGTCCGATGCGCCTTATTACATATATAAGGCGCATCGGAATGTTGCGCCTTATATCCGGTGCGCCTAATGGCCTGAAAAAACGGCAAGTGTTAACGAGCAGTTGGACAGGTGTACCTAAATAAAGTGGTCGGTGAGTGTAGTAATAAGTTACATTTTTCTGTCATCTAAGTCCCTTCTACTCACCCTGATGGCAGGGTCCCTTTGAGTAAACTGTATGTTGATGTCATGTAAATTATTGTCCTTACAGGATGTAAGCTGTAATGAAATCCAAACACTTCCACAGCAGATTGGGAAATTATAATCTTACGATCTTACATATTGAGAATCACTTGATGCGTCTACCAGAAGGTCAGCAAAGAAATTCCTTTTTTGTGTTTAACCATTAATGACCCCCATTTTTTTCAAATCGTGTGTGACCAGAACCAAATTTGTGCTTTTCCATTTAAAATAGAGTATCATCAGCCTGTTTTTTTTTCCTTCAGTGTAACTGGTTTAGAGCTTGTTTTTTCAGCACAATTCATAATATTTTAATGGCACAAGGTTTTGGCACAATATCTTTTGTGATGTCAAAGGAATCTATATTTGTATTAGTAGTATTATTATAGTAGTTTTATTACACTATCATTTAGTAGTGGTAGTGGTGGTAGTGTTATCGATAAAACCTGGGCACTTCAAAAGTAAGGATATGCCACAGTCACATCGCTGGATGAGTTAAGTGGCCCTGGTTTATCCTAGCTGGATTTTGATCTTGGATATCTTTAACAATAAAAACCTTTATTTGCCTTTTTTATATGACATTAGAATGACTCCATATAAAACACGACCACACCAATGTGCATACATGCAACAAACACACCCAATCCACAATTCCACAATAATACGTGGTAAAATAACAATCTATGGTGGCTTCCATGGGGCAAAAAAATAGATTTAAGATTTAATGATGAAATGAGTAAAAAAACAAAGAATACCCAGTTACAGAGCTGAGATATCGCATTTCCTATCAAACATTTTGAATAATACAGACAAGGTAGCAGAATACAAACATTTCAGCCACTGTCACCCTGAACATAGGAGCAATACCTCTTGACACTTTCAAGAGGCAGTACCCAGGTCATTTAGTGCCGTTATACATTTATAGTCCAGTAAATGCACATGTTGTTTAGCATGCATTCTTCACCAGCTGCATGGCTCCATAGTATTGAAGTAGGGTTGGGTTAACTTGAGGGCGCACCGTATATTGCCCTACTTGTTAAGTGTCTTGACCCTTTTCACAATTTTTTTTGTTTTTTTGCATGCATGTAAACATGTATAAGTCAGTGTTTCTTGTCTCTACATTTATCTCATATTAAATAGGCAAAAAAATGGGAACTACATATTTTCATTGTAAAATGTTACCAATGCCATAAAATAAGCAGCAACTATAAGAAGTATTACCTATGTGGCTGTTTAACTCCTTCCAAGTAACTATTAAATTGCTAAAAAGTGCGGAAATGCGAACCGTATTTTTAAAACCATAGACACTATAGTCAATGTATTGTGCTTATTGTGGTTATATTCTATCGTTGGCGTTCATCAAACGTTAGCTTGTTCCTCCCCCCCCCCCCTTTTTTTCCAGTTTGTGTTCTTTAACAAACACTGCATTAGGAAACTGGATTGATTTAGCTTACTTTGGACCCAGTTACTTTTCTAGTTTCTTGCATGAATGTTTTGTGAAATCTGTTTTTTAGCAGTTGTGTCCTTTTATCCAGACAGATGCAGCACTATTTGAGGGGAGAAGAAGCATCCTGCCAAATTCTGACTAACATATCTTATGCCCCCTATTCTCTTGATCAATTTGTTTGCCTTTTTATTACCTGCACATCCGTTTAGAAACGATGGCCCCCAGATCTTCAAAGGGTTGTTCGGAGGTGTTAAAAAAAGGGACTGCTGCTTCCAAAAAATTGCTCCCCTCCTGAACTATGCTTATTTATACAACTGAACCTACCATCACTGGCACAAAACCATGGTCGGGTGGGGTGCTCTTTTGGAAGAAAAACTAAAAAACTTATTCAACTCCTTTAGGTCACATGTCAGTTAACTGAGTCAGTAGCCCTCTTATACACAGTGGGCATAAGCCTGCATTATGCAGTTATGGCATCAAACACTTAGTTGACAGTGCCACCTGCTTTGACCTGGCAGGTGTACCCCATTATGTCATCGGAGGGCTCAGCAGTTTGCTAAGACAGAACAGGACCCTAACTAAGACTCCATGGCTTGTCCTACAAGTAGCTGGAGAGATCCTGCGTTAGAGACTTGTTTACATATCCAGTAATTGCACACATTACGGCGTAACCGTAGAATTACACTATATGACGCGTAATCGGACCCTTAGAATCAAGTCCTCCCAGAGGTAAATAAGAAAAACAATTAAAAGAGGAAAAAAGAGTCAAATCACCCACCTTCCCAAAACGCAAATAAAATGAAACAACATAAACATGTTGGGTTCGCCCAAATCCTGCTCTTCTCAAAATAATACAAAGTTATTTATTCCTCTCGAGTTGAATCCTGTAATTCCCATTTCAAAAACAACATTACATTGTACAATAAACAGTGATCAAAAGATTATACATACCAAAATGGTAGAAATGAAAAGTTTGGCTTCATCCAACAAAATTTTGCAAACCTTACAAACGATCAGTTAATGTATGAAAAAGTTATTGGTGTCAGAATATAGCCAACAGAAACGAATTATTTTTCTCTCTCTATATAAATACGTAATTCAGTAGCCTCGGTCATTGTATGAACTAAATGGTAAAAGAGAGCGTGTATTATTGGGGAGTGGTGTGAATAAAGATGGGAAACACAAAACCCACAATAATTGGCGCAAATTGCTTTTTTTTCTTCTCTAATTTCAGCACATTTTTTGGATTTTTTTTTTTTTCCCAGCTTTCCAGTGCACCCAAAACTAAAATATCGCCATAAAATTTCACAAATTTTCGCAAATATATGATTTTTCTTATAAATTACTGCAAAACATACCACCCAAATTTTTCAACTAACAGAACGAGGAAATATCAAAACCACTTGGATATGTTGCAGGCATTCAACAACCACATTAATAGTGGTATTGCTCTATCGTATTAGTGGTAATACTCAGCTTTGCAAAGAGAATTATCATAACAAGCAATCAGTAGTTGCCTGTTTATGTGCCTATCGTAAACCCATCAAGTTAAACAAAAAAATAATACCTACTCAATTTAACAATTCTAAAAAACCACTTGTGGTGGTGTCTCTGTATTTACATCGCCATTTAAAGGATTGGTTTTCCACTTTTTATTTTTTGGAAATGTGACCGTGTAATTAAGCGTACTGAATACCTACTGAACAATAACCACTCTAAATTTCCCCTGATTTTGTTTTAACTAAGCGTGCTCACAAGGGTTAAATTTCCTCAAAAGTATTTCTAGCAGTTTGCCAGGGGTGTACTTTTGAAGTTGGGGGATTGTAGTATTGTATTTCAAACGATTTTAAAAAGAATGATCCCAAATATTCATTTAGAAATTGTGAAAAGAAACTCTCGGTTTCGATTTTGTAACTGCATCCCGGCCTATACAAATACAAGGACTTTACAAAAATGATGAAAACATAAAGTTTAGCTATGGGAAATGTTACATCAGCCAACTCATTTGCGGTGGTAAACTGAAACTGAGTCTCAAAAGCAGATCATTTCAAACTTTGAAAATGAAGATTTCTTATTGTTTTGTTTTTCTTATACAAACATATCAACGAAAATACCCACTAACCTAAAGTATCCAATGTGTATTAAAAACCAATCAAACTCACTTGGTAAGTTTAGTGTTGCAAAAGTTATAACCTATAAGCGATTTACAAAAAAGAGTCTTAACGTACAAACTGGCCTGCAGATCCTGAAGCAGGTTAAACATCTAAGACCATATCTTTTAATGTAAATATGGATTTACAGCGGTCCTAGTTTTTTGTATTGTATGCAACATAAAATTTTTTGTGTCTTTGGCTTCTTTTTAGACACTTGCAGATTTGCCACTGGTCGATTGGATTTTTTCCTTCAACAAAGTGACCAGTTCCCAGCTTGCTATCGCAATCTTCGTCATCTCCAGACCATTATCTTGGACATAATCCGCTACAATCCCCTCCAGCACAGGTACGTGCTCGGTATCTGAGTGAATTTTCATTCCATAACCCAAAACAATCAAATAGACCCTCTAAAACCGCCCCACACATGAGACATGAGTCAAGTTCCTTAACCTTCCTTCCTGCCCCTACGAATTTTACCTCATAGATGCGGGTAGTTTCCCCGCACACTGGCGAGAATTACCTCAATGGTGATCGTCTGCGCTGAAAGCTTGAGCCTGTGCGATTATCACAGGATCCGGCCAGTACGGTTATAGTACATCCGCTACCTATGGCAAACCCTCTGTGCGTGCTGGGGTGCCCATAGTTTGCATGGCAACCCTGTAAGTCAGCCTATTTAAATCGTGCTTACAGCAAATCTAACAGTGCAGGTTGTCACCTACGCAAAAAACAAGGCTGACTGTAATATTCGCAATACATTAGTATTGCTGTACCTTACATGACAAGCGGTCATATATGAGACCTTTTTTCATGTCCCACTTTGGGACAAATAAAGCTAAAAAAATAATTAAAAAAAATTATTAAAAAGAAAAGTCCTGAAGTCCCATCACATTCAATAATCCATAACATACTGAAAAAAAAAACGCCCAAAAACGCACATATAGAGCATCACCATGTCCCTACAACCCTACAATAAAATTGTCACTGACACCCGTAACGGGAACAACCTTACAAGGCAAAAAAAGGAACAATAATTATTACTTTTCACAAAAAGTGATCAAACAGACCACTAAAATGTACAGCTTGTCCCTGCAAAAAAATTAGCTCTACAACTATCTTAAACAAAGAAAATATAAATGTTCTTCCCATTTCTTTACATTGGCGATGCAAAAACAGTACTTTTCTCACAATGAACTTCTATATTCTGTAAAACAAGTTAAACCATAAAACGCTATCTAAATGGTGTAAACCCATATCAAGGCTGATCCAGAGAATAACGATAACACTTTTTGAGGGTACGGGAATATCTTGAAAAAATATGCTAAATCCGTAAACAAGAATTAATGATTATTTTTACACCACCATCCGAGAAAAAAATCCCCCATATGTCCAAATTACAAAAAAGAAACATTTTTAGTCTGTAAAATTTGACAATCTGATTCTGCCCTGGATGGCACCTCATTCTGTTCTATGCCTGCCGTGTGCCCATACAGCAGTTTATCAACACATATGGGGCATCCTGATACTTGGGGAGAAATTGGGTATAAACTTTGGGCGTTTTTTTTGGTCATTTAATTAATACTTTTGTGACGTTTATTTTTTGGCCAAATTAATATATTGTCTAAAAAATTACAGCTTGTATTACCAGCACCCCTTTTATGTTAACCCCTGTGAAGCATCTAAAGGCGAATAGCACTTCTTAAAGTTGTTTTTTTTTCCCACATTGAGGAGTTAGTTTCTAAAATGGCATAATTTATTATCGGGTTTTAACTGCTATTTAGGCCCTCTCAGTCACTTAAACTCTGAGCAGGTTCCTCTAATAGGGTTTTTTGGCAATTTCATAAGATAAAATTGTACCCCAAATCCCCAACAATTCCTAACAACCTAGATAAGCAGACATGTGGGAAATGTTAGTTATAAAGTTACTTGGGTGCGATGACTTCTGATCTGCCTGTAAACAAACATTTTGAACTTTGAAGAGTAGTTTTTTTAGAAAATGTTTGCCCAATTTAAATCCTTCTAACAAACACAAGGATACTCCCCAATTTTTCTATTACTTTGAAGTAACGATCTCAAAATTCCCCTGGATAGTTAAGCATTACAAAAATTAATAAAACCTCCTATAATGAGCACTCATGTCAAATTTTAAAAAATCACACCAGATCCTAAGCCCTAAAATTGCTTTGATCATAAGGGGTTAAAAAACATATGAGTCACATTCTTTTAGAAGATTTACATAATAAGAATAAGGAAAAAATCAAAGGGTGGCGTCAAAGGGTGTTAACAACCAAACCCCGCGATCAGGCTACGATCTTCATACTCCCTACATGGCAACAAAACGTAAAGGTTCGTCCTTATTTCGCTGGGGGTTAATCCAAGCGTCCCCCACCAAATCGTTGCCGCCATAGAGGAAAATCCCTAGTCCTTCCTCCATTTTTCAAAGTGTGGAAAGCTGCCTAAACCCGGAATAAAGATTACATTAGGTTGTATAGGGATAGGTGTAATAGGAGTCACCTCCCCTCCACCATAACTTACTCTATAGTCTTTACCATCCCCAGTGCTTCCTGGCGATCTTAAATAGACATTTGGGGATATTTATCGTAATTTCTTAGAGCAGAACCGTTCTAGTTGTCCATGTCAACCCTCATAGCACAGCTTTTCATGTTCCCACTGCTGTTAATAAAATTAAATCTGAGCTCTGATTTGTTTTTCCATGGCAACTAGAACATTTTTACCTCAAACCTCGAACTTGATCATAAAGCCCCCCCATGTTTGTTTTCTCAACAGAAGTGTGAACTCTACTATGTTTAATAAATTTTTTATTTTTTTCACGTAGATTGTATAAATGCAAATCCATATATTCAATCCTGAATATAGAAGCTTTGAAAATGCATCGGACCTTCCAGAGTAATGATCGCAGACCTTTAGTTTTACTTACTTGGTTAAGTTTGCTGTTCCCTTATGCCTAGACCTAGAATATTTTCTGTTCTACAGTTTGATGTGTTGTAAAAGAAATTTATCTAAGAAATCTGTGCTGGTCTTTGTTTTTCCACGATCTCACAGCCAGTATTAACACATAATCTGAGCTGTGTTCTGCAATCGCTCCCAAATTCAACTGGTTTGGTCGCTAAACGGTGAACAAAGCAGTTTTTTTTTCTGACTTACCTTATAATATCTCTAGTATAAGCCTAGTTTACAGCACAAAAATGTCGAAAAACCCAAACTCGCTATACTCGAGTCAAAAAAATAAATCAAAACTCAGACCTTTCCTGCAGCCCCCGGAGATCTTCCTTCTGTGATCCATCCGCTACCAAAAATTTAATTGTTGTGCTGCACAACTGGGGCTATATACACGGGGGCCAGGGCCTTCAGGCTATATAACTGGGCAGGTCCCACTCAGGCTATATACACTGGGGCAGGGGCCATCAGGCTATAACCACTTGGGGCAGGGCCCATCAGCTATATAACTGGGGCAGGCCCCCCCATCAGGCTATATACCCTGGGGCGTGCCCATCAGCTATAGACACTGGGGCAAGGCCATCAGGCTATATCCATGGGGCAGGCCCATCAGGCTATATACACTGGGGCATGGCCTAAAACATCAGGCTATAATACACTGGGGCGGGCCCATCAGGCTATATACCCTGGCATGGCCCTCAGGGGCTATATACACTGGGGCCAGGAGGGCCCATCAGCTATATACATTGCTGGGGCATGGGCCCATCAGCTCTAACCTGGGGCATGGCCCATCAGCCTATATACACTGGGGCCAGGGCCCATCATGCTATATAACACTGGGGCAGGGCCATCAGGCTATCTACACTGTGGCAGGGCCCATCAGCTATTATACACTGTGGCAGGGCCCATCAGGCTATATCCCACTGGGGCAGGGCCCTCATTCTATATACACTGGGGGCAGGGCCCAGCATTCTATATACCCCTGGTGCAGGCCCAGCAGGCTATATACACTGGGGGCAGGGTGTGCAGGCTATTAATCACTGGGCAAAGGGGCTGCATGCTTTATACGGGGAAGGCTGTGACCAATGCATTTCCCAACCCCCGGCTTATACTCGAATCATCAATAGATTTTCCATTTTTTTGTAAATCAGGGGCCCTCACCTCGGCTTATACTCGAGTATATAGTAATTTTTATGTGTATTCATTCGGCACTGATCAGCTGAAAAATCGATCAGTAAAGGCCACTGATCAGATATTGACGTCCTATAAATGATCCTATAAATTTAATTAGTAAATTCCTTCAAAAATGTTTGGTAATGAAAAATCAAAACTTGCACTTACCGTAATTGTTTTTGTTTCTTTACCTAAACAAAAAGGTTATTCAAAGGCATTTTAAAAAGGGTTTCTTGTCTTTCCAAAAGGCAACCATATAGATGCTTTGTCTTTTTCCCCTGAAAAAAAACTAATAAAACCGCATATAATACACACGTATTTTCCGGACTATAAGGCGCACTTAAAAGCCTTGGATTTCCTTTGAAATCCAAAGTGCGCCTTATAGTCCGGTGCGCCCTATGTATGGCGCTGGGCAGCGGACCATACTTACATAGATCCACGCTACCGGAGACAGCAGATCTCCAGAGAAACTGGAGACCACGCGGCCCGAACAATTCTGCAGCGTGGTCTGCAGTTCCCGCTGGGAGATTGCTGTCTCCGGTAGCGGGGGGGGGATTATATGTAAGTATTCTCATTCTCTACCTCCCCCTCACCTCCCCCGCGTTCGCAGTCTCTCTTCTCGGCGTTAGCGAGTCCAGTCGGGTCTAGCTCCGCCCCGACGCGCCGACCGCCACGCCCCACGCCCACCCCGGACCTCGCGTCGCCACGCCACCGGCCCCTGCGCAGTATTAGTCCGATGCGCCTTATTACATATAATAAGGCGCAGCGGAATGTTGCGCCTTATATTCCGGTGCGCCTAATGGCCCGGAAAATACGGCAAGTGTTAACGAGCAGTTGGACAGGTGTACCTAATAAAGTGGTCGGTGAGTGTATAATAAAAGTTACATTTTATCTGTCATCTAGTCCCTTCTACTACCCCTGATGGCAGGATCCCTTTGAGTAAACTGTATGTTGATGTCATGTAAATTATTGTCCTTACAGGATGTAAGCTGTAATGAAATCCAAACACTTCCACAGCAGATTGGGAAATTAGAATCTTTACGAGATCTTAATATTAGGAGAAATCACTTGATGCGGCTACCAGAAGGTCAGCAGAAATTTCCTTTTTTGTGTTTAACCACTTAATGACCCCCATTTTTTTCAAATCGTTGTGTGACCAGACCAAATTTGTGCTTTTCCATTTAAAATAGAGTATCATCAGTCCTGTTTTTTTTTCCTTCAGTGTAACTGGTTTAGAGCTTGTTTTTTCAGCAATTCATAATATTTAATGGCACCAAGGTTTTGGCACAAATATCTTTTTGATGTCAAAGGAAATCTATATTTGTATTAGTAGTATTATTAGTAGTAGTTTTATTACTACTATCATTTAGTAGTGGTAGTGGTGGTAGTGTTATTCATGATAAACCTGGGCACTTCAAAAGTAAGGATATTGCCACAGTCACATCGCCTGGATGAGTAAGTGGCCCTGGTTTATCATGCTGGATTTTGATCTTGGATATCTTTTAACAATACAAACTTTATTGCCTTTTTTAATATGACATTAGAATGACTCCATATAAAACACGACCACAAAAAATTTGCATACATGCAACAAACACCCAATACCACAATTCCACAATAATACTTGGTAAATAACAATCTTTTGGTGGCTTTCCATGGGGCAAAAATAAGATTTAAGAATTTAATGATAAATGACGTAAAGAAAAACAAAGAAAATACCCAGTTTACAGAGCTGAGATATCCGCAATTTCCATATCAAACATTTTGAATAATAAGACAAGGTAGCAGAATACAAACATTTCAGCCACTGTCACCTGAACATAGGAGCAATACCTCTTGACACATTTAAAGAGCAGTACAGGTCATGTAGTGCCGTGTATACATTTATAGTCCAGTGAAATGCACATGTTGTTTAGCTGCATTCTTCACCAGCTGCATGGCTGCAGCATAGTATGTTGAAGTAGGGTTGGGTTAACTTGAGGGAGCACCGTATATTGCCCTACTTGTTAAGTGTCTTGACCCTTTTCAGCAATTTTTTTTTTTTTTTGCATGCATGTAAACATGTATAAGTCAGTGTTTCTTGTCTCTACATTAATTTCTTAGTTAAATAGGCAAAAATGGGGAACTACATATTTTCATTGTAAAATGTTACCAATGCCATAAAATAAGCAGCACTATAAAGTATTACCTATGTGGCTGTTTAACTCCTTCCTAATAACTATTAAATTGCTAAAAGTGCGGAAATGAGAAACCGATTTTTAAAACCATAGACACTATAGTCAATGTATTGTGCTTATTGTGGTAATATTCTATCGTTGGCATTCATCAAACTGTAGCTTGTTTTTCCCCCCCCCCTTTTTTTCCAGTTGTGTTCTTTAACAAACTGCATTAGGAGAACTGGGTTGATTTAGCTTTACTTTGGACCCAGTTACTTTTCTAGTTTCTTGCATTGAATGTTTTGTGAAATCTGTTTTTAGCAGTGGTGTCCTTTATCCAGACAGATGCAGCACTATTTGAGGGGAGAAGAAGCAGATCCTGCCAAATTCTGACTAACATATCTTATGCCCCCTATGACTCTGATCAATTTGTTTGCTTTTTATTACCTGCACATCCGTTTAGAAGCGATGGCCCCCAGAATCTTCAAAGGGTTGTTCGGAGGTGTAAAAAAAGGGACTGCTTGCTTCCAAAAATTGCTCCCCTCCTGAACTATGCTTATTTATATGCAACTGAACTACCATACTGGCACAAACCATGGTCGGGTGGGGTGCTCTTTTTGGAAGAAAACTAAAAAACTTATTCAACTCCTTTAGGTCACATGTCAGTTAACTGAGTCAGTGAGCCCTCTCTATACACAGTGGGCATAAGCTGCATTATGCAGTACTGGCATCAAACACTTATTTGACAGTGCCACCTGCTTTGACCTGGCAGGTGTACCCCATTATGTCATCGGAGGGCCTCAGCAGTTTGCTAAGACAGACAGGACCCTAACTAAGAGATCCATGGCTGTCCTACAAGTATCTGTGAGAGATCCTGCTGTTAGCAGACTTTTACATATCCAGTAATTGTACAATATACGGCAGTACCGTAGCATTACACTATATTGTACAGGTCATCAGACCCCTTAGAATCAAAGTCCTCCCAGAGTAAAAGAAAAAAATATAAAAGAGGAAAAAAGAGTCAAATCACCCACCTTCCCCTAAAACGCAAATAAAATGAAACAAACATAAACATGTTGGGTATCGCCCAAATCCTGCTCTCTCAAAATATTAAAAAAAGATTATTCCCTGAGTTGAATCCTGTAATTCCCATTTCAAAACACACATACATTTCAATAAAAAGTGATCAAAAGATTATACAGTACCAAAAATGGTAGAAATGAAAATGTTGGCTTCATCCACAAAAATTTGCACCTTACACAGATCAGTGTAATGTATGAAAAAGTTATTGGTGTCAGAATATAGCCAAACAAAGAAATTATTTTCTCTCTCTATATAACATACGTAAATTCAGTATCCTCGTCATTGTATTGAACTAAATGATAAAGGAGAGGTGTTATTTGGGGAGTGTGGTAAAAGCTGGGAAAACAAAACCCACAATAAATTGGCGCAAATGCTTTTCTTCAATTTCAGCACATTTTGGATTTTTTTCCCAGCTTTCCAGTGCACAAAACCTAAAATATCGCCAATAAAATTTTCACAAAATTTTCGCCAAATATCTGATTTTCTTATAAATTACTTGCAAAACATACCACCAAAATTTTTCAACTAACATGAACGAGGAAACTATTTCAAAATCACTTGGATATGTTGAAGCATTCCAAACCACAGTGTAATAGTGGTATTGCATCATATCGTATTATAGTGGTATACATCAGTATTGCAGAGAATTATCATGAACAAGCAATCAGATGATTGCCTGTTTATGTCCTATGGTAATACTAATAAAGTTAAAAAAAAAATAATAACCTAAATAAATTTAACAAATTAATAAAAATACCCACTTGTGGGGTGTCTCTGTATTTACATAACACATTTTAGGATTGGTTTTCACTTTTTATTTTTTGGAAATGTGTAATTTTAAGGCTTAATGAATACATTACTGACAAAATTAGACCACTCTAAATTTCACCTGCATTTTGTTTTAATAAGCGGTGCTCAAAGGGTTAAAATTATTCCTAAAAGTATTTTCTAGCAGTTTGAGGGGTGTACTTTTGGAAGTGGGGGGATTGTAGTAATTTGTATTTCAAACTGATTTAAAAAGATGATCCCAAATATTTCAATTTAGAAATTGTGAAAAGAAAATCTCTGTTCGATTTGTAAGCTGCATACCGTCCTATACAAATAAAAGGACTTTAAAAAAAAAAATGATGAAAACATAAAGTTGAGCTATGGGAAATGTTAGCAGCCAACTCATTTCGGTGGTAAAACTGAAAACTGAGTCTCAAAAGCAGATCATTTCAAACTTTGAAAATGAAGAATTTCTTAGTATTTTGTTTTCTTAATGCAAAACGTATCAACCAAAATTAACCACTAACATAAAGTACAATGTGTCATGAAAAAACACTCACAAAATCACTTTGGTAAGTTAGTGTTCAAAAGTTGTAACCATATAAAGCGATTACAAAATAAGAGTCTTAATGTACAAACTGGCTGCATCCTGAAGCAGTTAAACATCTAGGACCATATCTTTTAATGGGTATATGGATTTACAGCGTCCTAGTTTTTGTATTGTATGCAACATAAAATTTTTGTGTCTTTGCTTCTTTTTAGAACTTGCAGATTTGCCACTGGTAAGATTGGATTTTTCTTGCAACAAAGTGACCAGTATCCCAGCGTGCTATCGAAATCTTCGTCATCTCCAGACCATTATCTTGGACAATAATCCCCTACAATCCCCTCCAGCACAGGTACGTGCTCGGTATCTTGAAGTGAATTTTCATTCATAAACCCAAAACAATCAAATAGAACCCATCTACCGCCCCACACCATGAGAACAGGAGTCAAAGTCCTTAACCCCTTCCTGCACCCTAACGTAATTTTACGCCATAGGATGCGGGTAGTTCCCGCACACTGGCGTAGAATTACATCATGGTGATCGTCTGCGCTGAGAAGCTGAGCCTGTGCGATTATCACAGGATCCCGGCAGTACGGTTATAGTACATTGCCGCGACTATTGGCACCCTCTGTGCGGGGCATGGAGGTGCCCATAGTTGCCATGGCAACCCTGTAGCAGCCTATTAAAATCGTGCTTACAGCAGGATCTAACAGTGCAGTTGTCAGCCTACGCAGAAAACATAGGCTGACTGTAATATTCTGCAATACATTAGTATTGCTGTACATTACAATGAACAAGCGGTCAAATGATGACTTGTTCATGTCCCACTTTGGGACAAAATAAAGCAGAAAAAAAGTAATTAAAAAAAATTATTAAAAAAAAAAGTCCCCTGAAGTCCCATCACATTCAATAATCCAATAAAACATAACTGAAAAACGCCCAAAAACGCAACATATAGAGCATCACCATGTCCGTAACAACCCGTACAATAAAATTGTCACTGAACCCGTACGGGGAACACCTTAAAAAAGGCAAAAAAAAAGGAACAATAATTATGTAATTTTCACAAAAAGTGATCAAACATGATACCAAGAAAATGTACAGCTTGTCCTGCAAAAAATAAGCTCTACAACAGATCTGTAAACAAAGAAAATATAAATGTTCTGCCCATTGTTACATGGCGATGCAAAAACAAGTACTTTTCTCACAATGAATTCTATATTCTGTAAAACAAGTTAACCATAAAAAAGCTATCTAAATGGGGTATCTCCATAATCATGCTGATCCATAGAATAAAGATAACACATTTTTATGGTACGGTGAATATCTGTGAAAAATATGCTAAAATCCGTAAACAAGAATTAATGATTATTTTTAACCACCATCAAGGAAAAAAAAATCCCCCATATGTCCAAATTACAAAAAAAGAAACATTTTATAGTCTGTAAAATGTGACAATGCTGATCTGCCCTGGATGGCACCTCATTCTGTTCTATGCCCTGCCGTGTGCCCATACAGCAGTTTATCAACACATATGGGGCATCCTGATACTTGGGGAGAAATTGGGTATCAAACTTTGTGGCGTTTTTTTTGTCATTTAATACTTTGTGACGGTTTAATTTTTGGCCAAAATTAATATATTGTCTAAAAAAAATTACAGCTTGTAAATTACACCTCCATTTTATTTTAACCCCTGTGAAGCATCTAAAGGGCTAATACACTTCTTAAAGTTGTTTTTTCCACACATTGAGGAGTTTAGTTTCTAAAATGGCATAATTTATCGGGTTTTACTGCTATTTAGGCCTCTCAGTCACTTAAACCTGAGCAGGTTCCTCTAAATAAGGGTTTTGGCAATTTTCATAAAAGAGTAAAATTGTACCCCAAATCCCTAACAATTCCTAACAACCTAGATAAAGCAGACATTTGGGAAATGTTAGTTATAAAGTTACTTGGGTGCTATGACTATCTGCCTGTAAAGCAGAACATTTTGAACTTTGAAGAGTAGTTTTTAGAAATGTTTGCCAAATTTAAATCTCTTCATAACTAAACACAAAGGATATCACCAAAATTTTTCTATTACTTTGAAGTACGATCTCAAAATTCCCTGGATATGTTAAAGCATTACGAAATTATAACCTCCTATAATGACACAGGGCAAATTTAAAAAATCAAACCAGATCCTAAGGCCCTAAAATGGCTTGGATCAGAAGGGGTTAAAAACATATGATGCACATTCTTTTAGAAGATTATACCATAATAGAATAAGATCAAAGGGTGGCGATCAAAGGGTTAACACCCGCGATCAGTGCTAGCGATCTTCATACTCCCCCATGCGCAACAAAACGTAAAGGTTCGTCTTATTTCGCTGTGGGGTTAAGCAAGCAGTCCCCACCAAATAGTTGCGCCATAGAGGAAAATCCCTAGGTCCTCCAATGTTCAAAGTGTGGAAGCTTGCCTAAACCAGGATAAGATGACATTAGGTTGTATAGGGATATGTGTAATAGGAGTCACCTCCCCTTCCACCATAACTTACCTATAGTCTGTACCATACCCAATTGCTTCCTGGCGATCTTAAATAGACTATTTGGGGGAGATTTATCGTAAGTTTCTTAGAGCAGAACCGTTCTAGTTAGCCATGGCAACCAATCAGAGCACAGCTTTCATTTTCCCACTGCTGTTTATAAAATTAAAGCTGAGCTCTGATTTGTTTCCATGGGCAACTAGAACAGTTTTACCTCAAACCTCGAACTTGATCATAAATCTCCCCATGTGTGTTTTCAACAGAAGTGTGACTATACTATGTTTATAATTTTTTATTTTTTCAAGTAGATTTGTATAAAAGGCAAAATCCATATATTCAAATACCTGAATATAGAAGCTTTGAAGAATGCATCGGACCTTCCAGAGTATGAGCGCAGACCTTTAGGTTTTACTACTTGGTAAGTTTGCTGTTCCTTATGCCTAGACCTAGAATATTTTCTGTTCTACATGTTTGATGTGTTGTAAAAGGGAAATATTATCTAGAGAAATATTGTGCTGGTCTTTGTTTTTCCAAGATGCCTCAGCAGTCAGTATTAACACATAAGTCTGAGCTGTGTTTCTGCAATGCTGCTCCCATTCAACTGGTTTGGTCGCTAAACGGTGAACAAAGCAGTTTTTTCTGACTTACCTTATATACTCGAGTATAAGCCTAGTTTTACAGCACAAAAAATGTGCTGAAAAACCCAAACTCTGCTTATACTCGAGTCAAAAAAATAAATCAAAACTCACCTTTCCGGCAGCCCCCGTAGATCTTCTGTGTGATCCATCCGCTACAATGGTATTGTTGTGCTGCACAACGGGGGGGCTATATACACTGGGGCAGGGCCTATCAGGCTATATACACTGGGGCAGGGCCCATCAGGCTATATACACTGTCCATGAGAGAGGTGTGCAGCACATAGCTGTTATTGCTATATTTTTTTGTTTATATCTGATCTGTCTTCTCTCTTTTTCTATGTATCAAATTCTAATAGTATGTCCAGATGCTAAATTAAAGTTTATATAAACATGTACCCTGATAATCTAAGCACATTGTCAGAACACATCATCTCACAGCACAGAGGGATCATGAAGTGTCTGCTTAGAGCGTCCCCATCCACACTCTGGAATCTTACACTGAGTTATAGGAGCTAAAACAGCAATGTAACTGAGTAAAATAGTAAAGTAAGGGGGTTAAAAATTCTTTATTGTGTAAACATCACTAGGGGACTGAAATTTGAGAATGTTCTTTCATGCTCAACCCCCTTCAAGGGACATATAGTGTGCACTTAGTTCTGGCTATTGGGGAGCTCTTGTAATTGATGTTGAGAATCTTAATACAATGATATTTCAAGGATATACTTCAGCCTTTTTTCCCTTTTTATATTCAGGTACCTACTTACATTGTTTCTCCCTTGGTAAGAAACTGGCATGATATATCCTAGGACAGAAAGCTGATCCAAGCTGTCCTCCAGCACTGTGCACACCCGCAGGACATCCATCACAGGCAATGATGCCATCTCTTCTAGGGCTTTTCTGTATTTTTATGACACCTATATAGGAAGACAATAACAACAATACTTAACCCTCAGAGTACATCAATATATAGGGGGCACCTTAAGTCTATGTTCACACTTGGTATTTTCATTGCTTTTTTTACGCAATAAAACAGCTGATATTTGCTTAATTACATTTCTGTTAACATTTACAAAACGCAAAATTAACGCAATATTAATGCTTATGTTACAATATATTTAATATAGCTAGGAGAACTATTTTTAGTGAACTGCACCTAATGATCTATCTCACTAAATATGGTTGCACTTCTCATCAATACCTCCACTGCTCACTAACAATACACTTCATCCTATGCAACAGGATACCATGTTTCCCCCTCAATCTCCAGAAACTGATGTACCCATTTTCCAAACAGTCTATCAAAGGCAATTAATACCAATACACAATGGTGCCCAGTACCTACAAATTAACTATAAACCCTATAAACTATATACAAAATGGTATCTCAAGGACCTTTACTTAACCTCTTTAAGGATGTAGCCATTTTATAGCTTAAGGCCTTATAAGATTACCACAGTGTCCTGGTTTATCATGCTTGATTTTAATTGTAGATTTCCTTTAAAAGAAGCTTTTCCAGGTCCTCATTAAACACGTAGATTCTTTGTTTTAAGAAAGATGGCCCAGAAAGTTGTGGAAAGTGGTGTCAGACACTGGATGGGTCCAGAGTGCAGGAATGTTAGTGTTAGTAACTGGTGATAGCTGAAGGCATCAGTTTTTGATTATCGAGCCATCTGGCAACCCCGTATATGAGCTGACAATGCAGACCATATATTATGGAGCCGGTTCTATTCCTGCCTGAGTTAGTGGCACAACCCTCACCAGCTAATGACAAGTGGGCCAAAACGTGGATCCGTTGTTTGTGGCCCATATTCAGCATGTTTGTGTACAAGAATATCGCTTCACTAATCCTATTCGCCTTCCAGCGCAGGAGGAGGACATATAGTTCCTGTCCGGACGAAATTCTTCCAGGAGCCACCAAGTCTATTGTAGCGAAATTTGACGTGATGGCAGGGTCTGCTCAATTCTAATAACAGCTACTGTAATAATAATAATAATGGCTAATCCTAGTAATTGATTATCCTAATAATGGCTACAGTTTTCTATCATTAAGATGAGGTTTCTTTCTAAGAGAAAGATACACATGTGAATAAATACTGATGAATAATAAACTTCCGCCCCATTATCAGTATGTGGCCGGGGTGACACTGCTCTTCTACCACAGGATGGTGAGTTACCTGTCCCGGACACCGCCGTAGTCACAAAGTCGCGTCTTGTTTCCATGGTCACCGATGCTCCGCCCCTTGGGCCTTTCATAGCTTCTCTATCTAGCGCCGGTTATTTTGTATACATCTCGGTATATCGGTTATTGTCCGGTATATGCGGGCCGAATATAACCCGTTATTTGTAAATGCAATCACATGACTCCCCGTGGTTTCGTATATTCCGTTCAGGCAACACCACAGACACCTCACGTACAGGACGCTTCTAATTTCCCGGCGTGCTGCGCGCTTTCCCTTCCTTTTCCTCCATCTTGGATTCCGGAGAGGGTGAGGGGATCTGTATGTCTGCTACAAGTCGGGTTTTTTTTGTGGTGGATGGCCGTGTAATCCGTGGAATAGTGGTACAGGAGGGTGCGGCGGGCCCCGGCTGCTGGGCTGAGGGATGCAGCGCTCCGGTGTGCGGAGCGATGGCTGTGATATCGGGTGGATAGAGCGCCGGCTCCGGCAGGGGCTGAGCTGCTGTTGCTGCGGGTAGTGCAGTGTGTATTGCCCGGTTGCGGCGGCCCTGTGCTACAGAGGCCGTGTCCTGCTGGTAGCCCCGAGGAGCCCCCGGCCGGGCGGTGCTGACTGAAGCGCTGTCACTGCGGCTTCTCTAGTACACATCTCATCGTACACACGGCTGCAGTGCACTGCG
Organism: Engystomops pustulosus; assembly: GCA_019512145.1. Taxonomy (NCBI): domain Eukaryota; kingdom Metazoa; phylum Chordata; class Amphibia; order Anura; family Leptodactylidae; genus Engystomops; species Engystomops pustulosus. Next base: position 79,489,305 of record CM033643.1, on the reverse strand, counting down.
TTACGCGTGCGGCTCTTACTGGCTGCACAAGGAGTATTCTAGTCTAATAATCAATGACTGGGCCAAGTCCTTTGGACCCGGCCTGTAGTACGTGAGCCCCCTGCCTGTCATTCTCTATGTGGCCTATAAAGTGCTGTAAGATGTGTTATAACCTGTAGAAGTGCCACTTGTCACCTCACTGCCCTGTGATCCATTGCTGCAGTTCAGGGTCCCTCAGTCTTTGGCTGTAGGCTCCAGTGATTAGATGGAGCTGTTACTGGTAAAGTTTGCTAGTGGCTTCCGTTAAGGTGCATTCAGATGTGGTGCATTTATAATCACATCTGAAACATGAGATTGCTATTAAATCAAATTATTAAAAAGTTTCGTTATTGCTGGAAGGGAAGGCGCCTGTGTTATGGTTGGGATACAGCTGCTTCCTCTCTTAGCAATGAAGAAAAATGCTTTCAATCCCGCTAAATGTAGTAATGCTACCAAAGCTGCCACATGTGACCATTCTGTACCATTATTTATAAGGGTGGAAACAAGAAGCCACTGGTGAACAGCAGGCAGGGTTATGCAGTGCCTGGTATGGGGCATATTAATGAGTTGTGCAGATTTTGTCGCTCTGGGTTTCACTGGAAATCCGATTGGACCAAGCCATGTCCCTGGGTGTTTTGCATTGTGTGTATGAACGCGTCCTGAAGTTCTATGTTCATTACTTTTTAAATTCACTTCTGGCTTTGGTTGTAAACCATTTTAAGTGCTTGGTATCTGTCCATTGAATATGTACACGATGGCTTTAGTAATGGAGTAAATCTGTCTGACCCACTGTTTGCTTTCTGTTGCAGTCCAGCCGGCATCTGGATACTAACTACTCAAAATGTCTAGCGGCAGGTAAGTGCATGCAGTTTTGTGATAGCTTGCATTGCTTTCTCTTCTGAACAGTGGACTAATGTGTGTTTCATCCTTTAGATTGTGGTGCAAAGCAACCTTTGCTGGCTACAAGAGAGGCCTCCGCAACCAGAGGGAACACACAGCCCTCCTGAAGATTGAAGGGGTCTATGCTCGTCCTGAGACAGATTTCTACTTGGGCAAGAGATGTGCCTATGTGTACAAAGCAAAAAAGTAAGCATCATGTCCTCAAGTGTAAATCAGACCAAGCGTAAGACTCCATTATACATAGATCCTTAACTGGAAAGTCAGTCCATATTTTCTTTTGAATCTCTCCCTGTGTTCTTCTGGGGACAGGATTTTGCCCTCTAATTTTCATTCCCTGTAAGTTTGGAACTTGCTGCAGTTTTTTTTTGTTTTGTTTTTGCGGACTTAGAGTAGCCAGATTTAATATTGAGTTAATACCAGTAAATGTTCCATCATGTTAACACACTTTTTTGGCACATACTGTTGTTGAAGGCAAAGCTTGTTTTGTAAGGTTTTCTTTATGCTACCTTTATGGTGTTGCTTTATCTCCAGTCATCCATATAAAAGGCACTAGGAGTTAGCAACAGATGTAGCAGTGTTACACTGCTAGCGTTATCGGAAACCTCTAACTCTAGCAGACACTGCCGCGCTGTACGATAGAAACACCAGACTTTTAGTAAGCAGCTCCTAGTGCCTTTTTATATGGGTGACAAGTCCTCTAAGTTTTTTCACTTGTCTTGTGAAAATTGAGCTTGGTATTGGTGCCTGTCCTGTAATTATGTTCATGAAGGTGCGCTGCATGGCCAGATATTAGGAGACTACTGCGATGGCTCCGGTTATTTTCTGTTTTACTGGTATACATAGGTTCCTGGTTTTGTGATTGCCATAGAGGATATGTCTGATCAGCAGCATCCCTTAGAAGTGTGCTCTAGTTAAGAATGAGCAGCCACACTCTAATTCAGGGGCTGGGAATTCATATTCCTATGGGGCCACATGACACAGTGGAATTATTTGAGGGTCTGACTAATATACTAATTTCTATACAAAACCAAATGTCATCATCTCCTTATTCCCCCTCTTATATTGGCCCCTTCTCCTTAAGCCCTTTGCAAAAAAAAAAAATCCTTACCTGGTGGCAGCCCTCTACATTGCTGAAGTAAGGCAGCCAGCAGTGACATGGTTACGTTGCCGGCGCTGGGAGTGGTGCGGTACAGTCCCTAGTGGCAGAACAGGAATTAATTCCTACTCTATCACGGAACAGCAGTCGGATGCAGCATACATACATGTGCCATACAGTAGTAGGGCTTGTACGTTCCCCTGTCCCCACTTGACCGCCTCGCCTGATTGCAGGGAATGTGACCACAATCGTGGGAAGCGCTCACACAGGTTGCTTCAAAATACTCAGCGGGCTGCATGTTGCCAGACCCTGCTCTAGTGGTATAGAACACTTTCAGGCCTCAGTTAAGGGTCAATTGGTCAGACACCTCTCCTCTGCTCACATAGCACCCTTCACTTGAGTGGAAAATCTTTAGAATTCAATGTTTTCAGGGTTTTTTTTTTATACTGAAATTGACAAGCAATGGGAATGCGAGATCATTTGCAAAATCTCTTAATACTTCTAGTTTTAAAAGTCCAGGGAAGTTTTAGTGGGAAACCAAATTACACA